>CM063594.1:11208152-11259663 GCA_032356905.1 Salix exigua | reverse complement strand
TGACCCATCACCTAACAAGATGATAATGCCACACCTAGAAAACCCGAGAATCTCTCAACAATTAAGGTGATAAGTTTGGTTGTTTGAACGCCAAAAGATTAAATTCATAAGTTATAGGAGTTCTTTTAAGAACGAAGAGTTCACATGACTCACATGTATGATAATTCTCTGAAAACATAATTTGCTTAATCATTTTGAAATACCCTTTTATATTTGGAACAACCCTTCGAGAATAGGAAAAATTATAACTAAAGCCTTAAAAGAGCTCAAACAAGTAACATAAACAAGTCCCCACGTTTTTAGGTCTCTTGGACTTTTAGAGCCTATCAAAAATAGCTAAATGACTAAATTCAATGTATTTAACATAACATTTAAGACCAACTTCATTCCTCTAATTAATAACCTTGAAAGTCATCAAAGTCATGCCCTTTGATGGTCGGATCATGCTTGAAATGTTTTTACATAATTATTACCCTCTTCAATTGTTTTGATGATGTGGACTAAGCCTCGATTATCATTTGATCCCATCTTGGTCTTTTAGAATCAGTCCAAATCTCTTGGATTAGCCCATTTAGTGCTTCCTTGAAGCGTTTGGCTCTAAGTCTTGTAATTGGGCCACTTGGAAATGACAAAGAGTCTTGTACGAATTCGATGCATTCACTCATACGTATAACATTATCAAAAAAATATAGGACCATTAACTATTTTGTCAATTGTTAAAAACTTTGATTACGGCTATGGCGGCGTAGGGTGAGTGACTCGTATATTTTTAATTGTAGATTATCTGGTCTAATTTATCAACTCATTTTGTCAATGTGTGGTTTGTTATAACTTTTGTTTTTGTTATAATAAATCTGAAATATCATACATAAAAAGGTTGGTAAAGTCAATTTTTAACAAAAACAACATCAACTAATTAATTATTTGAATTATCATAATTTTAAAATTGTTATTAAATTGTCTCAATTATTAAAACTGATATTATAAGTATTATTGTAAGCAATTAGTATTATTATTGGGAGTACTATCACTCTCACCATCATTATGTTATAGTCATTGTCATTATTATATCAATAACCATCATGATAATTAGCACCCTTATTTTTATTCATATGATCAAAATTATAATTTATAATATTATCATTATTATAATTTATTTTTCATTATTTATATTTTCTATTATATTTTTTGAGTTATTGTTATTGTTATTATTACTATTAAAGCTATAATTATTAACACTATAAGAACTATAACCATTATAATATACAATAATTTCTATTTTTATTATGATTATAATAAATATAATTATTATTACTACTACTGCTAAAAACATTATTAAATTACCTTGAGAAAATTTTTTTAACAAAGAGTAAGAAAACAAATATTATTATTACTATGTAAATAATGGTAAAAACAATATTACAACAAGGAATTAAACAAAACCCCAAAAACTTCAACAGAAGATTAAGCCAAAAAACAATGAGAAAACAAAAATAAATATAATTAGCCAGAAAAATCATTTAACTTGAAGATAAAAAAAGAACAAAGAAAGAACAAAGAGAAAACAAAAAGAAATCTTAATTTTTAAATGATCACAATCACAAACTAAACTTTAAGATTTAATTTTTAAAAAACTATTACCTCAATAAAAGAGAAAATGATAAAAACAAAAACTAAGAGCATATATATGTAAACATTGGGACAATTTCAGATATATAAAAAAATAAAGGAATTGAAATAAAAAAATTAAAAGTATAAGGGCTAAAGCCACAACAACATATATAATCAATTTTCGTTGAAGGACAAAATTGAAAAAATAAAAATCCTTGTATAGAAAATATTAAGGGATTTCTACTTAATATGGAAATTAAAAAAATAAGGACTGAAGTCAGGACAAAATTGAAACTGATCTAAACTTCTATAAAAGGTAAGGGACTGAAATTAAAATAGAAACATCTTTTGCCTACAGGAGAGAGATAAGGGGGAAATAAATTTCCACTAACAACGTGCCACACCATAAGATGTAGGACAAGGAGGCGCATCCTGTGAGACACCGGATGCACATTTTTAGTTGCCTTAAATGCGTCGCATGTTCCTCTCGAATGGGGTGAGTTTGCAAATTGTTGCAAGTGCGTCTGTTGCAACAGGCATAAATTAATAATATAAAAATAGTCAATTACCAACACAACCCTACAACCTACTTTTGTATTTTATCTTTTATGGGGGAAGATCAGTATATGAACATTTTCAAAAATTGTGAATGGACCGAATGACCCTCGTAGACAATTTATCTATTGTCTTTTATGGGGGCATATCAATATTTACACATTAAAAAATTGTTATTGAATGAAAGCCCCTTGCAGGTAATTCATTTTTTTTTGTCTTATTTGAGGGTAACAGGGTTTATGCAGTATTCACTATATATGCACATTTACCGTGATACCCCTGTAAGAAACTATTGGTTTTTATCTTATGTGGGGGTAAATGTAAAAATTGAAAATAGCCCCGATTCCAAGGCTAAAGTTGAGAGGAAATGAGGGGTTAAAAGAAATGGCACTATTATAATAAATAGTAATATGTTTTTGGTGCTACAATAGAAGCTAGAGTTGATTTAGATATATACTTAATGACTTGGAATTACGATGCAATCCAACCATAAGAGGATCCATTGTAGGTTTCAATTTGTCCAGGTTACTAAACATAGGGCTAACTAGTTCGAGAGAAGATTTCAATGAACTTCTTCAAGATACACGGACTAAAAGAGGAAGAAGAAAACTGGAGAAAAGAGGAAGAAGAATAATATACTCGTAACAGTCATCTCTCTCTCGGCCATTTTCACGCTCGCGTCCCTCTCTCGCTCCATCTTCGCCGTCGACCACCAGGCCGAAACCAACAGCTGCCTTCACTTCCTCTTCTTCTCCTGCTCTGCTCATTTCTCTTTCTTTTTTTTCTTTCTTTCTTCTTCACCTTCTCGGTCGAACAGACCCCTGTCTCGCCTCTCTCTCTTGAAACCAGCCCGCTGGTCTCTCTCTCTTCGCCTCCGTTCTTCGCTCCAGCCACCGTCTCCGACCACCGTGCTCCACTTCGTCCTCCAGAAGCTCTCCAACAGCATCCCCAACAAGATTTTCCTCTCCATCACCGGCAACAAGGAGCACAACGAGACAACCCGAACAGAGCAATAAACCGGCGACTTCGATGCCCATTCCGCCGCCACGGACCTTAGTTTCCAAAGCGAGCGACGACAGGAAAGACCACCTCGATATCCTCTACAAGTCCAGTATAATCAGGTAACCCTCTCATGGATGTTGGACACTTGCATGAGCAAGTGCACATGCATCGTTCTTCTTCTTCGCTTTATTTGTTTTTATTAATTTTTTCGGATCGGTCGGGTTGGCCCGACCATTCAGCAGACATGGGGCTTCCGACTCACAATTATGTGGGCTTTCCAGCTCTCACGAGTCGGAAGCCCGACCTGATCGAGTTGGGTGATAGCCCATGTATGGATCGTCACCAACCCAATAATAATAATAAAATAATAAAAAATAAAAAAATAATATATATATATATATATGTTTACTATTATTATTATTACAAAAAAAATCAAAATACAAATATTTTCGTGCATACGAACGAATCCCAAAACTTTTCTCATTGTATTTTTCGTAAACAATATATTGCATATTTTTCCATATTTTTAAAACGAAATTTTGGATATCGTAACTGGTTTGCGATTATCCATTGGTATTCGGCCAAAATGTCAAAAACAATTTAACAACCTTTTGGTTTTAGCTTTCGTGGTGTAAATTTACATAGTAAAATACACCCGCAAATAAAATATTTTTATTACGGTGTAAAATTACATTGTATAATACTTCCGTAGATTAAAATAATTTTAACTACAGTGTAAAATTGCATTGTAAAGTATATCCGTGGATAAAATAAAACTTATAACTGCGGTGTAAAATTACATTGTAAAGTACACCCGCAAAAAAAAAATGTTTTTTTTTAAAATGCAGTGTAAAAATTCTAATCTAGAAAAAACAATCAAACAACAATGCAGCTTACCTTAGGTAGGGTGCACTGGGGGTGATGCGTCTTCCCCTTGCACGATAAGCTCCTTACCCTAGACTCTCGCAGACCAATAGGTTCCTAGTGACCTTAATACTAGGTGGCGACTCCCAATATTTATAGTTGTAAATTTTACGACTATTAAACCCCTCATTTTCACCGCGCGCCGTTGTCCCCGGATCCGGGATGAAGGCGGAGGCGAAGCGCGTCAAAAATCGTCGTCGCGACAATATCTATACATGCAAAGTTTGATATAATGAATCAGATCAACACACTCTATTATAAAAACAATAATATCGAAGTCTTAACATTCTAAAATTATCACTATTATTACTTGTCAAAACAATAAAAATTATCAAAAGACCCTAGAAAAAACTCAAAAAATTTATTTAAGACAAAGTAAGAAAAAAGTAAATTATTATTATTATTATTATTATTATTATAACGTTAATAATGAAACAAATAGATACATCAGAGACTAATAAAACCTAAACACTTTAACAAAAGAGCAAACAAAAATAAAAGTTATTACTTGAAAAAATCATAAAAACATGGGTTTGCCTTGTACTTTAGCATGCAAGAGAGAGAAAAGGGTCAAACAAACTTTAACCGACTACCGTCATGAATTCGAACACCATGATCGCGACGCGCCACCTTATGAAAAAGAGTAAACACAGTGAATCGAGTGAAGCACCAGGACGAATATGTTCCAGCACCAGACGACTTTGTATGCTTTGCCGGATGAGGGCGTGAGATCAAATATCGTCGGTCCTTATGCAACACGCGTGCATAGTATTCAACAACAACAATAATAAAAATAATAAATTATCGTGACACCCCTATAATCAAATCTTCAATTTTGTTTTATTGGAGAATATATTAGTATTTAAATATTTTCAAAAATATGAAATTCACGTTACCCCTCGATCAAAGCTATTTTTTTGTCTTTTTCCAAGGATAAAATAATTATTTTACTGTGCAATTACCGCGGCACCCCTCCCATTTACAACAATTTTTTTCTTTTTCAAGGGATAAAATGTTTAACTTATGGTGCAAAAAATATAAAACCAACCCAAAAATACACTATTACAATCCAAAGTGTTTAACTCATAATGAATAGTAAAACACCGATCTCTTTTAGTTTATTTTAAATGTGAGTTAATTATTAGTTTAGACTTGCAATCCAAAAGAGGTCCATTATAATTTATGGGGATGGGAACAACCAAGTTACTAGATTTTTGTGTAGTTCTTACCATCAAGTGATTCCCTTATTCACTTCCCTTATACCAGGAAGTTTTGTTTTAAAACATTTTATTTTTATATGGTTAATTCCTTGATTCATATTATTCATCTCTCTTATTGATTATAACATTTTTGATTTTCTTTAATATATTTTAATATAATTTAATTTCTTGGTTGAAATTATCAAATATATAATTAGCTTTAAAAAATATTTATAATTTTATGATTTGAGCTTACATTGTATTTGTTTTTTGACAGCATTGATCATAAAACTAGGATAATCCAAAAAATAAATACATGAAGATGAATTCACAATAAATCATATAAACATAACTTTTTTTAAAAAATAAAAAAAATACTAAAATCAATTTGTGTTAACTTTCAGAACTTATAACCTTAATTATGAGCTATAAACTAATTTAATAGAAATCATATATTAAAACATAAGCAAACAAAAATTTAAATTTAAATTTGTGTATATATATATATATATATATATGCGCGCGTGCATGCTTGCGGTCAACAATAATGATTTCCTATTTTTTTTTGTAAAACCGAATGATCTACACGAGACAGAATCCAGACGTGATTGTTTTCCTAATGATTGATGGAGAAAACCAAGAACGAGCAGTGATGAGGAACAAGGAAGTTTTCAACGGACAAAAGAAACACAGACAGGCACGTATATAGAGACACATACTCTCACCTCTTGCACATGAAAATGCAGAATAGCAATAGAGTTCAATGTTGCTGACTACCAAAGCAAAGAGTAGACTAACCATCACAAACATTAAAATCTAAAATTTGATCTGCGTCGAGGTTTAGCAAGCTGACACGGAAAAAAATAAATGTTTGTGCCTAGCTATATGTAGGCCAACACAAAATAGATATTGTTTCTAGAGAGAGAATTAAGGTTCAGCGTGAGGACAACAAGTTGAAGACAATAAAAGGCCAAGTCGTGCTTGTACTGCAATCATAATGAACCGACTTGGCTACTAAAAAAAACACAAGCCACAATCGTGCTATATGTATATATGGAAGAAAAGCCAAGCTACATTTGGCTCGGTGCATACATGGAATTCAAGATGGCCTAGCTAGCTCGGTGCATATATGGAATTAATAAGTGTTTGCTATGTATATAAAGTATAAACTCAACTATCATATGGAAGTGGGGAGAAAAAGTGAAAGAGCGCGCCCTAGATTTTGAAGCGGGGTGCATTTTTATATTACAATAGAGTATTAGTTAAAAAATCGAAAAGGAAAAAAGTGGGATGGAATTTTGGCAGAGATTGAAGAGGGATTAGGAGGCAAGGAATGTGAGTAGGATGGGTTGGAGGGATGATAGTGGGTTTGATAATGATGATGCACGCCGGCAGCTTTACTCATTTATCTTCCCAAAATTCAATTGGCACGCCTGCCCCCACTAAAACTTATAACAATATTCTCTTCTCTCTTTCATTCCTTCTCATAGAAAATGAAAAGCTAATCCACTAACCCATTTGGTGTTATCTTTTTTTTATATTATTACTAATCTGTTTGTCAGATAAAATTTCAATTTGTAAACACTAGCTCTTTCATGCCAACTACCCAAGTTCTCACAGAGAAATCGTATATTAGTCAAATCTCACATAAGTTGATTAATATATATATATAGGAAGAAGAGATTGAATGCAAGAATATCCCAAACCCCACCCGATTTGACTCACATCGACTGCAGAAAAAGAAAATCACATTTAAACACAAAAAATACACACACTCATGTATTATTCTACCCCAATATTCCCACAGATAAAAACACAGACAGTAGCCATCCCTGACCTTCACTCCGAGCGACCCCCATCAAACTCCATCCGAAATCTATTGATGTGGGTCTCTGGATTTTGGTTCAATGGATACCTTGTTTAGGCTTGTTAGTCTCCAACAACAATCTGAACAGTCTCTCAACTCTACTAGCAGAACCTCTAGTAGTTCTAAATCATCAAGACAAAATAACAACCACCACCATCATCACTATCAACAAGAAGACGAAGAATGCTTCAACTATTTCATGGATGACGAAGACTTCTCTTCATCTTCTTCTAAGCACTACTATCCTTATCATCACCAACAACAACACCAAACTATCACTACCACTCCTACCACTACCACCACCAACACTAGCACCCTTCTACTCACCATGCCCTTGATCCCACTGATTTCTCTTTCTCCCCTTCTCATGACCTAAACTTTGAATTTTCCGGCAAGTGGGTCACCGATATCCTCCTTGAAACTGCGCATGCCATCGCAGATAAAAACAGCGCTCGTCTCCAGCAATTGATGTGGATGCTTAATGAGCTTGGTTCACCTTATGGTGACACAGAGCAAAAACTTGCTTCTTATTTTCTCCAAGCTTTGTTTAGCCGCATGACCGACTCCGGCGAGAGATGTTACCGTACTTTAGGTTCCGCATCAGAGAAAACTTGTTCTTTTGAGTCCACAAGGAAAATGGTACTAAAGTTTCAAGAGGTGAGTCCTTGGACTACTTTTGGTCACGTTTCTTGTAATGGCGCAATCATGGAAGCAGTTGAAGGTGAAAGCAAATTGCATATTATTGATATTAGTAACACATATTGTACCCAATGGCCTACTTTGCTCGAAGCCCTAGCACCTCGCACTGATGAGACACCACACTGGAGGTTAACCACCGTAGTGGCTAGCAAAAGTAGTGGTAATACTACTGGTGTGTCTACTACAGGAGGTTTAGCTTCCGTTCATAAGGTAATGAAAGAAATTGGTAACAGAATGGAAAAATTTGCCAGGCTTATGGGAGTCCCATTTAAGTTTAATGTTATTCACCATGCTGGTGATTTATGTGACCTAAACTTAGCTGAATTGGATGTTAAAGATGACGAGGCTCTTGCTATCAACTGTGTTGGTGCCTTACACTCTATCACTCCAGTTTCCCATCGCCGAGATTATGTTATATCAAGTTTTAGAAGATTGCAACCAAGAATCATTACTGTTGTTGAAGAAGAAGCTGATCTTGATGGTCTGGATTTTGTCAAGGGATTTCAAGAATGTTTAAGATGGTTTAGGGTTTACTTTGAAGCATTGGATGAGAGCTTTCCACGAACCAGTAACGAACAGTTGATGCTTGAAAGAGCAGCAGGCCGCGCTATCGTTGACTTGGTATCATGTCCTCCTTCGGATTCGATCGAAAGGCGGGAAACAGCAACGCGCTGGTCTGGACGCCTCCATTCATGTGGTTTTAGTTCGGTAATGTTCAGTGATGAGGTTTGTGATGATGTACGCGCGTTATTGAGGAGGTATAAGGAGGGTTGGTCAATGACACAGTGCGGGGATGCCGGAATATTCTTGTGCTGGAAGGAACAGCCGGTGGTGTGGGCTAGTGCATGGAGGCCCTGATTGATTGATGATGGTTTCACTTTTCTTTTTCTTTTTTTTGCTTTTCTTCAAGTTTTTTTTCAAAGTTAATTTGAGTGATTAGCACGTTTGATGTGTTTATTTGAGCACGTGCATGATGGATTAAGGATTGGAATAGTAAATGCAGTTAATCAATTTTCATTGACTCTGGTTCATTATCATTTGTGGTTATTTCTTAAATTTATTATGAAAAATAGCTCTCTCAATAATCCTATCATAGAAATTCCGCACATAACATAACAGCTGTTGAAACCAATTAGCTGAGAATGATACGAGTGGTTTAATTAGAGAGAAATTATTTTAGGATTATATTTGTTCTTTTTTATTTGATTAATTTTGTACGTTAAGATGTTGAAAAACACTATTAAAATGAATTGCATCAAAAAAACAAAAATGGTTGTATTCGCAAATACTCACTCACAGGAATTTGAAACTCGTGAAATATATTCTACCGTCATGTGAGAGGGGAGTGCAATTCTCAGAATAATTCTTTTTAACCAAGTACACATATTTTTTTGCTTCACAAGTGTAAGGGAGAGGGGGGCAGTGTCCCACTTTGCATAGTCTCCGACTTTACTGTGCAATGAGGACAAAACGCATGGCATATGCTTAGTTCAGATGATTGTTGCTATTGCCTAACACATATACTCTAGTTCTTATGTACAAGTCCAAAATTGAAATGGGTTTGGTATGTGGTATGAAGTGATATTATCTGCTCGATCAAATTGAGGGTTTCAAATTAAAAATATCAAGCATGCACTGCCTTAAACTATAGAAAGGTCGTTATCTAATTAGAGTCCTTAGAATCTCAGGACGGCAACTGGGCTGGGCTATTTTTGGGAATCTAATATAAAAGTTGTTTAGTCATTAGTGGCCAACATATGCTGCTGCGTTGATATAATAGTCTTGTTTCTTTAGCCTAGCATCTTTTTCATAGGGCTTTAGCAAATACATGCCCCCACCACCAACTCTGTAAGTGACCAAAAAACTCTTTGGTGGTGGTCTCATAACGTGAAGGAGAGGCTACTTTGGCCCACGAGATGGGAGAAATATTATATAGGGAACTTCTTTTTAGGGTCCCCCATCTTAATCTTTTGATGAGACCTGCCTCCTCCACGTTAATGTAACCATCCCGTTTATATTGCCACTTCCTTTTTCTCTTTAAATTATCCCTTCTCGTCTTTACGTGTGCTTCCAGTTGCCTCTAATATTTTAAAGGGTATTGGCCCATACCTCCTTTACCTTTCATTCTACTATTGACTCCGACCAGCTTGCCTATCTTGAATATATTTCATGGGACCGGGTTAAATGGCAGCACGGTATTGAAGAAGTTTAATGGACCAATTCCCACAATTCATTCGGCTTTATGACCTGACAATAAAGTTAGAGAAAAGGAAAAGGAGATGATTCCCTTCTTTTTGTTAGGAATATATCAGTTATTGATTATTTTTTATGAAGGAACGGTAACCAAAAAGAAAATAGTTAAAGCAACAGAATACAATTACCAATTCTTGTAGTATATCAAAACTGCATGTCTTTTTGGCTACTGCATAGTGAGCAAACTGAACTGAAAAACCAATTAAACCGAGAAAACGAGAAAAAAATATAAAAACCGAACGAAAAAACCGATTAAAGCGAGTATAAAATTCTGAAAAAAATTCGGTTCGGTTCGATGATCGATTTTGCATGGACAAAACCGATTGAACCGAACCGAACGAGTTTGGTTAACCGGTTTGGTTTAAATATACACTATAAATACTGACTTCTCCAGTACCACGACTTTTTCCTCCCTTTCCCGTTTATTGCTCTGAAGGCTGAATGTAAAGGTGAAAAGTTGAAAACCCTAGCGGTAGCTCACCTCTCCCTCTTCTCGGTTTTGCCTCTCCTCTACTTTGTAGCCTCTTTCTCTTTCTCTTTGGCCTCTCGGTCTCTCCTTCCCTCTCACTTTGTAGTCTCTTTCTCCGGCCTCTTGGTCTCTCCTTCTCTCTCACTGAAGCCTCTCCCTCCCTTTGGCCTCTCGGCCTCTCCCTCCCTCTCGCGCTCGGACTCTGTTTTTTTAAGTTTGAATCTCTGTTTACAAAAGGTAAGTAAATAATTTACTCTGTTTTATTTCAATGTTTTAGTTAATGTTCATGGCTGATTCTTTTTTAAGGTGTTGATGGAGTTCATGTTGGGGATAAAATAATGAATTGAGATGTATTGTTGTGGTTTGACCAAATATATTACTGCTATATTTGCTTCTAAATCTATTATAGTTTTTGCGACAACTAACACTTAGCGACCTCTCGCCTCCCTCTGCAACTAACACTTTAGCGGCGACCTCTTCTCGCCTCCCTCTACGATGTGGTGCAAGTGATAAATGGTTCAGTCTTTTCATGATACTCAAGCTGGTTTGTAACTTTGTAGTGGTGACTTGTCTTATTTAGGCGAGTTCTTGGAGTAAAGCTATCTGGATCTGCAGTGAGCTCTGTTTCTTTTTAAAGATCGGTTATTGTGTAAGGTTTAAGCCTAAATTCAAGTGAGTAATTACCTTATTTATTGAATAAAATCCTATATATTGTGTTGACTCGTGAAAAGTTCGAAGTATGCTATTAGTTTGCTTTTGTTTCCTCACTATGGACTGCATTTCTATGAAATGTAAACAATGCACTCTGAATAAAACTTGCCGTGCGATTTTTTAGGGGGAGATTCCACTGTAAGGAGACTTCTCTGTTTTGTAGAACATATGATATTTGGAGGTAATTAATGACTCCTTGTGATATATTTCTTTTCTTTGATTACTGTTTGCGCTTTCTTAGTCAATGTTTTCATATTTAGATTTAACGAATTGGGACACAGGCGGTTGAGACTTGGGTTTTCATTTGAAGGTCTTGGTTCAAACCCTGGAAGGGATGGGATTTAGGGATTCGGAGGTGGAAAATGGCTTTTTCATTTGATTTCTGATATTGGAGAAAGGTCACGAGTGTCTCTCAAACTTACTCATTGAGTAGGATCAAAAATTTTCAATTACAGGTTCTTTTGATAGATGAAGTTACAATCGATCTAGATGTTGTTGCCAGGATGGATTTGCTTGAATTCTTCAAGGAAGAATGTGATCAGGTATGAATTCCATTTTTTTATTGTATTCACATGTACACACTAAGAGATCTAATTGAATGAATATATAGAAAACCTGAGGTGGTGGATTTGCATAATGTATCAGGGAACATAACAATGGGGTCCCCACTTGAATTACCTAAGAGAGAAACATCACTGCCTTTTGAAATTTGATTATCAGATGTGGATCCTCCAGCATTGTAGTGGCTAATTTTTTTTGCTTTCTTAAGTGAAAATCATTTTGCATGGAATCACCTCTTGTCTCTTTTTGAAATATTGTTAGAAGATATGAAATATCTAGCTTATTTTATTATTTATTAATCAATTTATTTTCAATCTAACATTTCTATTATTATTTTTTGTAGAATCTGGTGAAAAGTTAAATCTGACAACCGATGATAATTATTTCAAAACCGGGTGTATTTCATGAAGTTTTTTATGTTAATGTTGCTTGTTTATTTTGAAGCCTTTGAAGGCATTTTCTGTAATTTAAATTTAAATTTGTTCACCTATGTAGTTTTTATTATTTGTCTCATGCTAAATTAAACAAAAGTATTAGAAAGGTAGAAAAAAACTTAGTAAACACTATATTAACATTTTAATACATTGATATTTGTATTAGTGAAACACAAATTCAAAACACTTGGATATTTTACAAGAAATTCAGTTTTTTTATATTAATTGCAAGCCCATCAGAAAATTCATCAAAAAACCCATCAAAAAGCCCATTAGATGGCCCAGAAACCAAATTCGGTTTTTACAATATTTTAATCATAAAAACCAAACTGAAAATAGTTGGTTTTTAACAGGTTCGGTTCGGTTTCGGTTTGTTTTGTTAAAAAAATGTAATTTTCGGTTTGGTTACTTTTTTTGATAAAAACCGAACCGAAGCGAAAATGTTCACCCCTATTATTGCATATTATTAGAGCGAGGTACTTTGTTAAAGAAAAAAACACTTTCTTATTCTTCTTCTACAGATATCTTCATTATCTAAATAATAAAGTTCTTCCATTTCATCTCCTAGACATTATAACTTCATCAAACATCTATTACATTATTGAGCAATCGGTTTGGGGTTCTCTTTGCTACATTTTAGGTGACTCTTCAAGAAGGTGCAATAAGCTACTTGTACAATGGTTTCAACATCTTTCTAGCTCTAACATTTTTAGGCTTTTCTAAACTCTTTTTCTATTATATTGTTAGATTATTAGGCTTGTCACTACGTAAACTTAGGCCTGCTCAAGTAAGCGGTTTCAACAACATAAAAAGTTAGTTTTTTCAGACTTAGCCATATTTAGGTTAGTGTTAAGCGTGGGTTGCAATTTTTACTTTAAGTTATATTTGTAAGGCTTATATATAGCTTGTTTGTTCTTTGAATATGCATGGAAAATACCTCTAGCTTGTAAGGCTTTCATCCAATTAATACTTAGATTCACATTTGGTATCAAAGCACTAACTTGGGGCTCCTCATCATATTCTCTTATGAACACTAGACAATGCTTATGGAAATCTTTTTATGTTCAAAGGAATATTGGGGTCCTGTGAAGAATGGAATTCTTGTAGTAGCGAAGGAGTTGTACTTAAGGAGCAACAATGGAAAGTGCTCAAGGATCGGAAGTTGAAAGATCTAAAGGCTTCAAACTATTTGTTTCAAGCAATTAATCGAGTTGTGTTGAAAACAATCATGAACAAGAATACAACTAAGGAAATTTAGGATTTGTTGAAGCAAAAGTATCAAGGGATCTGCTCGAGTCAAGTGAGCATAGTTACAGGCACTTCAAAAGAGTTTGAGATGCTTCACAAGAAGACAAGAGAAATTGTGAAAGAGTTTTTAGGTCGAACTCTCAACCATAGTCAACAAGATAAGAATCAACGGTGACAAATTGATAAATGTAGAAGTAATTAAAAGATCTTGAGATCGAGGACACCTAAATATGACAATGTTGTTTATTCAATTGAGGAATCCAAAGATTTTGACATTCTCTTGATTGATGAATTGCAAAGTAGTTTGTTATTGTAAGAGCAGCGGATGATTGGACATGTTGTGGAGTAGCAAGCACTAAAGGTGTCCTATGATGAGAATTATGATGGAAGGAACGTGATCTAGGCGGGTTTTGTGGAAGAGGTCGAGGAAACTTTGACAAGTCATCAATTGAGTGTTACAATTGTCATCAATTAGGGCACTTTAATATGATTGTCCTACAAAACACAAGGAAGCAAATGTCAATTATGCAAAAGTTAGTGAAGAGATGTTGCTAATGGCATATGTGGTCACTCGAGGGATCAAATAAGACATTTGGTTTCTTGATTCGAGTTAGAGCAATCATATGTGTGGTAAGAGAGAGTTTTATGATTTTGTTAGAAGTTTTAGAGAAATTGTGAATCTAGGGTAAAATACAAGTATGGATGTTTCGGGAAAGGAAACATTTGACTACAAGTGAATGGGATGGTGATCATGGGGTCTTTTACATGCATTCTTTAAAGAAGAATCTTCTAAGTATTGGTGAGCTCTAGGAAAGAGACCTTGTTTTGTCATTCAACATGGGAGGTGCAAGATTTATCACTGAAAGACTAAACATGGAGACTATTATGGATGCAAATCGCTTGTTCATTCTTATTGCTTAGTATCAAACCAATGCCCAGACATGTTTCAATGTTGTCATAGATGATCCAGTTTAGTTGTGACATTGTTGGTATGGGCACTTAAGTCTTGGTGGCTTAAAGACTCTACAATATAAGTCGTTGGTAAGTGTATTACCATAGATAAAAGACTCATTAAGAGTGTGTGAGAATTGCTTAGTAGGTAAGCAAATGAAAAATCCCTTTCTAGAAAGGAGTGTTTAGAGGGCTTGTCAAGTCCTACAACTCATCCATACATATTTATGTGGACCAATAAAGCTTATATCCAATACTAAAAGAGGTATCTACTCACCTTTATCAATCATTTTAGCCATTAGACCCAAGTATATTTTCTAATTGAGATGTCAAAACTTGTCGAACCTTTAAAGCTTTCAAAAGTCTTATGGAGAAAGAATGGGATTTAATGTCAATTGACAACAACCTACACCCTACAGACAAAACAAAGTTGCTGATTGTAAAAATCAAATCATCATGAACATGGTTGAAGCCTATTAACCAAGAAGAAGATGCCAATTTTTTTGACTGAAGCGACAAATTGGACAGATTCATGTGCTCAATAGGAGTCCCACATTTGCAATAAATAATAAAACTCCCAAGGAGGCATGGAGTGGCATGATACTGTCAATAAGTTATTTCAGTATTTTTGGGTGCATTTCATATGTACATATTTCAGACAATTGGATGATAAAAGTATGAAGTGTGTGCTACTTGGGGTTAGTTCACCTATTGGCTAGTTGATCCTGTCTTGCAAAAAATCATAATCGATCGTGATGTTAGATTTGATGAGAATAGTAGCTAGGAGTGGGATAAGCATCACCATGATGCTATCATGGTAGATTCAGACATGGAATGATGATAAAGACAAAGCAATTGAATCTAATGAAGTTAAAAACTAAGGAGAAGATAAAGATAAACCATATGGAAATGGAAGAGACACAAGCAACAATAATAGCTCGGATAGAAAACATGGAAATGGAAGTGACACAAGCAACAATAGTGGCCCAGTTAAGTCTTAGAAGCAAACTTATCGAGTCTAGGAGAAAGAAGATCTAAGGATCACTGGTGTGGATGAGAGACTATGTAATGGGAGAAGGATTATTTGAAGAAGAAGAAGACATGGTGCACCTGGCTCTCTTAGTAGACAATGATCCGATTCATTTTGATGAAGCTATTAAAAGTGTTAAATGGAGGACAATTATGGATGTTGAAATAGCAACAATTGAGAGGAGCAATACTTGGGAATTGATAAATTTACCATAAGGTGGGCAGCTGATCGAAGTCAAATGGGTTTACAAGATTAAACTGAATGAGAATGGAGAGGTGGACAAATAAAAGGCTCGACTGGTGGCTAAGGGGTATGCTCAAGAATATAGGGTTGATTATGCTAAAGTATTTTCTCATGTGGCTATGTTACATACAATTCAGGTTGTAATTGCACTTGGTTCTCAAAGGGAATGGGCAATTCATCAATTGGACGTGAAAAGTGCCTTCTCACATGGAGAAATTAATGAAGTGCTTGTAGAAAAACTACCTGGGTATGTGAAGGGAGGTAAGGAACATAAAGTTTACAAATTAAGCAAAGCTATATATGGACCTAAACAAGCCCATGTACTTGGTATATTCATATTGAAGCCTAATTTTTTAAGGAAAGGTTTGTGAAATGTCCCTATGAACACTCTTTGTTCATCAAAATTGGAGATGGAGGTAACATTCTCATTGTTTATCTTTATGCTGATGATCTCATTTATACCAGTAGTGATGAATGCATGTTAACAAATTTTAAGTAGTCAATGATGAATGAGTTTGAAATAATCGATGTTGGTAAGATGAGATACTTCGTTGGAATTGAAGTATTATAGTAGGTAGATGGAATAATTATTTGTCCAAAGAGATGTTCATAAGGTGTTAGAAAGATTTAAAATGGAGAATTGCAATCTAGTGCAAAATCCTATTGTTCCAAGTACCAAGCTAAGGAAGGATGTGACTAGTGAGAAGATCAACAACACTCTCTACAAGTAGATCATGGGGAGCCTCATGTATCTCTGACAATATGTTTATGGTAAGTTTAATTAGCAAGTTTATGGAGTGTCCAACATAAGTGCATTTGACAGCAACAAAAAAGGTTTTGAGGTATTTTAAAAACATGATCAGCCTTGGAATTCTTTACAAAAAGAGGACATGCTTGAGCTTAGATGCTATTCGAGATAGTGATTATGTAGCTGACTTAGATGATAGAAAGAGCACATTAGGGTATTTGTTCATGCTAAGTTCAAGATTTGTGTGTAAGGGAGGATGCTAAATTATTAGGTTTGTTGACATAGTGGTTCCATCCACTACATAAACTTAGGCTTGCTCAAGTAAGCAGTTTCAATAACATAAAATTTAGTTTCTTTCAGACTTAGTCATATACCACGTATAGGTTAGTGTTTAACGTGGGCTGCACTTTTTACTATTAGTTATATTTGTAAGGCTTATATATAGCCTGTTTGTTCTTTGATTATGCATGGAAAATACCTCCAGCTTGTAAAGTTTTCATTCGATAAATACTTAGATATAAACATATCATTGTTTTTATCCTTTGCTATTTTTTTTGTTTTTGCTATTTGTTTATAAGTTGCTAGAAATTAGTTTTTTTATCATGTTTTTGCTTGATACATTAAATTTTATGCTATACTATATATACAATACAAAACACAAACGACTACATCATCATAAATGCATGTGCTTAACATGGTATTTTTACAAAAAAAAATCCATACAACTACTATTTGGGTCCTTTTGAAAGCAACAAGGACTACCATAATATTATGCACCAATAAATGAAACAAAACCCAATACATTGTCATTAATGTTTTTAAAATAATAGTAGCAAGGGACTCACATTATTAAGAAAATCAAGCTGAAATTTTAGATAGTCGAGAGCCTTACCATACACCATTATACTCAAAACTGAAAAAACAATAGAGATTCAAGGTTAAAACAAATGATTATTGGGCAAATATACATAAAATAAGTCCAATTATTTAATTAGATTTTTAATAGCATAATTTGATTTATCATGAGCTATATTAAAAGTTTAATTATATTTAAGAATTCATTTTCAACTAATTAAAGGATTTAATTGTACTTTAAATTAGTCAAATTAGTTTTATAAGGGACTTATTTGCTGAAAAATTAAGTTTGGAAGCTTAATTTGGAATTAATTGAGAAAAATGAAATATTAGGAGACCAAAATTATCTTTTACCAAGTCAATTAATGTAAATAAGGGGACAATTGCAACAAAATCAAAAGTTAAGGAACAATTAGGAGTCAAAATGAAATAATTAATAACCAATGATCACAATAAAAAGGCATTGGAATTAAAAAGAATTAAAAGTTTGATAGTCAATTGAGGATCAAATTACATAAATTCAAGATTAGGGATCCAAAGGAAAAATATGTTGAAATAATTTAGGGGTGTGATGAGGTTCGCATGGGGAAAATGCACAAAATTAAAAGTTTGAAACCAATCGAGATGTAATTAAAACAAATTAGAATTCAAAGAATTTAATATTATGAGTTTTTAATTGTTTTAGATACAATCCAAGTTTTGTTTGAGCTTAATTAATACTTTGTTTTCATCTAGGATCCAAGGCTTGTTTTGATTAAGTCATGGGCTTTTCAATTTATGATTTTGGTCAGTTTTGAGTGGACCTCATTTAAGTATACAAAGGGGATCATTAGAGGTAGATTTTCAAAAACTATATAAAGTTATGTAAACTAAATTTCGGTAGTCATTGATGAATATTATTTATTAATTTTTTTAGTTTTAAAGTGTGATAGTGATTCTTGCATTTTTTTGTTTTTGAGCGTACTAGATCTAACTTAATGAAGATTAATCGGTTTTATGACGTCATTCTACTTATTACATTAGTGTTAGTTCCTTGAAGCGAGTTTTTATAGTGTCACATACTTGCCGGACTTATTTCAACTTTCTAGGATCAGATCATAGTATTAGTTGTTGGTTGCATGACCGTGTGATCATGAGTGTTGCATCATGTTATCTTGTCTACTCAAGAAACTAGATGATGCGTTGTATGGTTACTATTTATTTTTTAAAAATCCTAAAAAAGTACTATAGGGGTTACTTTTCGAGTGCATTTAATGTGTTGTCTCCATCAAATTTGACAAAACATCAAATTGTAGTGACCCAATTTCTGGGTCATTCCCAAAATATACCAAAAAATAATTAAAATAAAATAAAATGGGTCGGCATGGGTAGAAAAATTAATTTGGAAATTTTAGTTGTTTTCATGAGTCCAATCATATCTCTTTTGTTCAAGAAATAGAGGAAATGCAGATTTAAGGCAAAAATAATTTATTGTTGGATAAATATGTGTAAAAATTAAATTAAATGACATAATTATATTTTTATGGATTGATTCGATTTAATCATCGATCAATTTAAAGTTTAATTATGATTGGGAATTAATATAAGATCCAAATAAAAAATTAATTAAGTGTAAGGACTTAATTATACTTTAAATTGGTCAAATTATTTATCAAGGACTTAGTCAATGAGAAATCAAGTTCAGTGAATTTAATTCGGGCTCAATTGATGAGAATGGAATTTTCGGAGATTGTATTGATTTTTAAGCCAATTATATGAAATCGGAGTCGAATTGAGCGAATTGAGAATCTAATGGTCAATTAAGGTTTAAATCATCCAAATCGAAACCAAAGATCAAAACAAAAAAAAGACGCACACATTTAAGGTTGTTGTTGAAATTTTGACTGGGATACGATTGAATAAAATCAAAAGTTTAAAACTAATCGGGGTGCAATCGAACCAATTACACATTGAGGGACCAAATTATATTTTCTCATACCCTCCTTAAAATTAAATTTGGGTGTTCAGACACTTGAACAAGTGCAAGAACAACTCATGCACACTCCTTAGCCCTCTGCAAAATGCAGAGGGCAACAATATCGTGTAATATGCATGCCAAATGGTTGCATTTTTTCCTATAAATGCAACCGCTCACAACATGCACTCAAGGGGAGGAAGAAAAGAGAAGAAAGAGGATGGAGACCACATAAAAGACAGGAAAGAGGGGCAAAACACTAGAAACAGGAGAAGAACAAGAAAAACAAAAAACAAAGTGAGAGGAGATTTTTGATGAAAACAAAGGAGAGGCATTAGAGAACAAAAGAGCATTGTTACAAAAAAATTCATGTAGGAACAGAGAACAAATTGGAGTATACAAAGGAAAATTTGCATAAAAAGTTATCCATCTTCATCTTCCTTGTGTCCGTTGTCAACTTCCTGCTTCTCTCTCTCCCCTTGCAATTCCTTCTCTCTCCTCCTGAAATAGCTCTCAGCGAGCATAGTAGCAGATAAGCACCTCCACTGTGATCTGCAACTCGCTTGACCGCTATTTATGATCGGCTTGTTTTAACTCACAAGTGCATGAGTGTGCGATGTAGCAATTAACTCGGTAAGATCGAGGTCATATCCACAGAGAGCTAGATTTATAAATTAAGCTAGGTAACAACAAAAATATTTTAGGAGAATGATGAATGAATTTGTTTTCTAAGATAAAAGAGAGTAATTAGATTTAAATGATAAGAAAAGGTAAGTCTTGGTTCCAAATCAATTTTGATGGTGATGTATTGGTGAATTCTTCAATATATATAAGATAACTCAACCTAATATCAACGATGGTGATATTAGGTCGGAAGATATTACAATGAAGATCTAAAACATGAAGATGATTATTGCTTAAGAATCAACGAGTGTTTTCATATTAAGTAAGACATTGAATCAAGCAATCTCTATACCAAAACTAAGTTTTGTTCATAAAAATTCAAGATCATAACATTACTTAGATGATTTCTAAAATTTCCTTGCAATAACAAAACATTCATGAAGAAAAAGTGAAGATAGACATTAAGATTCATTCATATCTTAAAGAACTCACCTCAATCACCATCATCCTTGATTTGGATCCAAGAAAGAGATTAGCCAACCATAATTATATATAAAAACACTTTAATAAACATGAAATAACCTGAATCAAATTGGAATAATAGGTTTTACAACTTAAATAAAACTGAAATCTAAAACAAGAAGAACAAAACACAATCTCGGAAAATATTGCAAGACAGATTTGAAGCTAACTTGGACTGCAATTTAACCCTATTTCTGAGCTTTTTTTGGAGAAGGCTATTAGACACATATTTATAGCCCTTTCTGTTAGCTTTCCAGAACATTAAAAACCATATAATTTGGATCTCTGAGTCAAAAGATATGACCGACACGCCGAAAGGTGTTCTGGAAAACTCATTATGTTGGCAACTTGGAGCATATTCTTGTGCCTGATTTGATGCCAACTTTGTACTGCACTTTACCCCACTTTAGAAGCGTTTTCTGGAGACAGCTATTAGACACATAGTTGTAGGCCTTTTGTTAGCTTTCCAGAACATCAAGAACCATACAATTTGGATCTCGGAGTCAAAAGTTATGACTGAAACTCCGAAAGGTGTTCTGAAAAAACTTATTATTTCGGCAACTTGTAGAAGATTTTTGTGTCCGATTTTCTTCCTCATTTTTAGCTGAATCTTTCTTCTTTTTTACCCAAGATAAAGTAACAATCTTTCCTCTAGCTTTCCATAGATTTCTCCTCCAATTCTTTCTTCCAAATTTCGACATTTAAATTTCCTGAAATAATTCATTTAAGCTCAAAAAAAACTTGTCGAAACATTAAGAGAAATTTACTAAAAGCACATCAATTATTATAAAATCCCAAATAAAACTAATAAATACATATGTAAAATAAGAGATTTAATAATACTTTTGATGCACAATCACACCCCCCAACTTAGATTTTGCTAGTCCTCAAGCAAAACAAAACATAAAACCGTTGAAATAAAAATAATAATAACCATAATTAGATTCGACTCATTACACTTAAAGGACCTATCATGCAAACATTGGTATCTTCAACTTGGTGTGTACACAATAGCGAATAAAGAAAAATAAACATACTCACATTCTCTAAATCAAATATCCATACAAAATTCCAAATTCAATCGTATTTATCATGCACCCAACATAATTAATTCATGCGAAAACTCGACTTGTAATCTTCCCTTCTTTCCACTACAAACAAGGTAGCAAACTAGAGAAATAACTATCTCTATATATTTTTTCTTTTTCTTTTTTTTTTGTGTGAACTTTATTTGTTCTTTTTCTTTAAGTGGTCACTTCCCTTTTGACGCTGAATACAAACATTTGTGATGAATGCACCCGGTTACTCACAAAGTCACACACTTAAAGTGCTTTGCATACTCATATTTCAAGCTGCCGTTTGACGTAAAGATAAACATTTGTGATGAATACCCCTAGTTACTGAGCAACTCAAAACATTGGAGTAGGTTGAACTTTGCACACATCTATTTATTTAATTATTACTCTATTTACTTAAACCTTGTTTAGGACTAGATTAAAAGGGATGATCACAAGTAAAGCATCACACTCATCTTTTATGCATAATCACACAACTCACACAATTTTTTAAGGAAAGATGTACTTCAATAATCTTAAAGAAAAACAAAATATGTTATATCTTGCTTTATAAGATATTATCTATCCCAAATTAAAGCATGCAATGTTCAACACAATAATGAATCCAAAAATGTAATGTTGATCCTAATTAAGTCTCACTCACATACAAATGCAATTTTTTTTTCAAACAAGCATGGCCATCTCAAACATTCAACACAATCAAATATCCAAAATTAAGTTTTAAATTATCCTTAATTAAAAAAATAAGAATAAAGATTAGAAAACTATTACTCCCTTTTTTTTTCAAGGATGAATGTCTGATTGAATTGGACATGAGCTGACTTCTTGCTTGAGCTTTTTTTTTCTTCTTTTTTAACCTGCATATCACAACTAAAAGAAAATATCAAACCAATTTTTTTTTTTTTGAAACTAAAACAAAACCTCATACCCCTAACTTAAAATAATGCATTGTCCCTAATGCATGAACAAGTAAACAAGAGTTGGAAGAACAAGAGAGAGAGAAAAACAAAAAAACAAAAAAATAAATAAAAACACATTAATTACGATCATTGCAATGGCATTGGATCATCAAGATCCAATGTCTCAACTTCAACCACAAAGTTTTCAAGATAAGGTTTCAATCGATGACCATTTCTTGTGAAAACATTTCCATTCTTATGATTTTCTACCTCAACAGACACCATGCTTAGAGATGGATTTAATCACAAATGGACCAATCCATTTTGTTCTCAACTTCCCAGGAAAAGATGTAATCGTGAATTATACAAGAGAACCTTTTGACCAACATGAAAGGATTTTCTAAGAATATGTTTATCATGCAAAGTTTTCATCTTATGTTTTGAAATTTTTGCATTTTCGAATGCATCATTTCTCAACTCCTCTAATTCATCCAATTGAAGTTTTCTATTTTTCCAATCTCATTTTCATTGTCATTGAATTGCCGAATGGCTCAATATGCACGGTGCTCAATCTCAACGAGGAGATGACAAGGCTTTCCATAAACTAGCCTATAAGGAGACATTCCTAAAGAGGTCTTGTAAGCGATCGCGATATGCCCACAAAGCATCGACTAGTCGTAAGGACCAATCGTTACGGTTTGGGTTGATTGTTTTCTCTAGAATGTTCTTGATTTCCCTATTTGCCAACTCGGCTTGGCCATTAGTCCATGGGTGATAAGAGTGCTCGACCTTGTGAATCACACCATATTTTCTCATCAAAATCCCAACAGGCTTGTTACAAAAATGTTTTCCCCATCACTAATCATAGCCTCGGGCATGCCAAAACGAGAGAAAATATGTTCTTTCAAGAATTTGACCACAACTCGATGGTCATTGGTTCGAGATGCAATGGCCTCCACCCATTTAGACACATAATCAACAGCAACCAGGATGAATTGGTAACCAAATGAACTTGGAAAAGGTCTCATGAAATCAATCCCCCAACAATCAAATATTTCCAAAACAAGAATGGGGTTAAGGGGCATCATGTTATGCCGAGTGAGATTACCTAGGCGTTGGCATCGATCACATGCAACGCAGAACGCATGGACATCTTTAAACATGGTGGGCCAATAAAAACCACACTGCAAGATCTTGGGAGTGGTTTTCTTGGAAGAGAAATGCCCACCACAGGCTAATGCATGACAAAAATTATTGACACTTGGAATTTCATGATCGAGGATGCACCGCCTAACAATTTGGTCGAGGCAGTATTTAAATAGGTAGGGGTCATCCCAAAAAAGGTACACACGTTATGCAAGAATTTATGTTTGTCAAGTTTAGACCAATGAGAAGGAATCGACTTGTGGCTAGGTAAATTTGCTATGTCAGCATACCATGGAGAGCCAATGTTGGAGACATTACCTGCAAAAAATAAATTTTCATCAACAAAGAGTTCATTTATTGGAGATTCATCTACTATGTTCTCATAGTTTGAAAGACGGGATAAATGATCAGCCACTACATTCTCTACTCCCTGTTATCTCGAATTTCAAGGTTAAACTCTTGGAGTAGGAGGATCCATCGCATCAAGCGTGGCTTGGAATCTTGTTTTGTGAGCAAGTATTTCGATGCTTTGCATGATCAGTGAAAACAATAACAAGAGATCCAACCAAATAAGACCGAAACTTATCTAAAGCAAATACCACAGCTAAGAGTTCTTTTTCAGTTGTAGTGTAATTCAATTGAGCATCATTCAAAGTCTTACTAGCATAATAAATTACATGAGGTTTCTTATCTTTTCTTTGCCCTAAAACAGCACCTATTGCAAAATCACTAGCATCACACATCAATTCAAATGGTAAAGACCAATCAGGAGCTTGCATGATTGGTGTAGTGGTCAACAACCCTTTAAGCTTTTCAAAAGCTTCTTGACATTTTGATGTCCAATCAAATTGGGCATCTTGTGACAACAAGTTACACAATGGTTTGGCAATGGTACTGAATGAATGAATGAATCTTCGGTAAAAACCAGCATGTCCTAAAAAGGATCTCACATCTTTCACAGTCCTGGGGGTAGGTAATTTTTGAATAACTTCAACTTTTGACTTATCTACCTCTATCCCTTTTGAAGAGACAATGTGACCTAAGACAATGCCATGTGTCACCATAAAATGACATTTCTCCCAATTAAGTACAAGATTGCTCTCCTCACACCTTTCAAGAACTTTTTCCAAATGCATTAGACACAACTCATAAGAATCCCCATAAACCGAAAAATCATCCATGAAAACTTCCAAAAAAATTTCCACCATGTCACTAAAGATACTCATCATACACCTTTGAAAAGTGGCTGGTGCATTACACAAGCCAAAGGGCATTCTTCTATAAGCATAGGTACCAAAAGGACAAGTGAGCGTGATTTTTCTTGGTCTTCTAATGAAATCTCAATTTGGTTGTAACCTGAGTATCCATCAAGAAAACAATAGAAAGCTCTTCCTGCTACTCTTTCAAGCACTTGGTCTAAAAATGGAAGAGGAAAATGGTCCTTCCTAGTCACCATGTTCAACTTACGGTAATCAATGCACATACGCCATCCAGTTTGGATTCTAGTTGGCACTAGCTCATTATTTGCATTCTTCACTACCGTGACTCCAGATTTCTTAGGGACAACTTGGGTTGGACTAACCCATTTTGAGTTTGCAATGGGATAAATGATACCTGCATCAAGTAACTTAAGAACTTCTCCTCTCACTACTTCCTTCATGGTTGGGTTCAATCGTCTTTGCATTTGCCTCACAGATTTAGCCTCTTTTTCAAGATAGATTCTATGTGTACATAAAAGAGGGCTAATTCCTTTCAAGTCAATAATTGTCCACCCAATTGCTTTCTTGTGTTTTCTCACCACTTTCAAAAGCTTTTGTTCCTGCTCTATGCTAAGTTTTGATGAAATCACAATAGGATATGATTCATCTTCCCCTAGAAATGCATACTTAAGATCACTCGGTAAAGGCTTCCTTTCTGGCTTATAAGGTTGAACAAGAGATGTCTCAACTTTCACTTGGGCTGAAATCAAAGGCTCAAACAATGGAGTCCATTGACCTGTTGACATAATAGGCATTGGATCTAGATATGTCTCGAGTTCTCTTACTTCCTCATCAACACATTCCAAAGAACAAAATCTTTCATCATGAATTAAAGTTCTCTCTAATGGATCCTTTATCCCTTCTCTCTCAAAGTGTTCTTGACAATCAGTTTGAATCAAATCCACCTCTCTAATGTCCTCATGTTCACCAATTTGTTTGGAAATATTGAAAATATTCATCTCTAATGTCATATTTCCAAAAGACAATTTCATCACCCCATTCCTACAGTTAATTAAAGCATTGGATGTAGCTAGGAAAGGTCTACCTAAGATGACTGGGATGGAAGCATTAGAACCTTGAACAGGTGAGGTGTCTAACACTACAAAATCAACAGGAAAGTAGAATTTATCTACTTGGATCAATACATCCTCAACAACACCCCTAGGAATCTTGATTGACCTATCGACTAATTGAAGGGTGATTCGAGTAGGCTTGATTTCCCTAGACCTAATTGTTTGTAAACGAGTGTAGGGTATTAAATTCACACTTGCTCCTAAATCCAACAAAGCTTGGTCTATCTTATGACTTCCAATAATGCATGAAATGGTGGGACAACCAGGATCTTTGTATTTGGGAGGGTCTTAAAGCTGGATGATGGCATCGGCATGTTCGAGTTAGAAAGGCTTTTCTTTCACATTCAATCTTCTTTTGATTGTGCATAAGTCCTTAAGGAACTTTGCATAAGATGGGACTTGTTTAATTGCATCAAGGAGTGGAATGTTTACCTTTACTTGTTTGAACAATTCATAGATTTCCGAGTTCATAAGATCATGTTTAGATTTTCCTAACCTTTGTGGAAATGGTGGTCTAGGAACAAATTCTAAATCACTCACTTTGCCTCCATTTTTTGTTGAATCATCTCCTTTCTCACTCTTCTCTTTCTCATTTATCTCACCTTCTTTCTCACTCAAGCTCTCATTTGTCACTTGTGTTTTGATTCCTTCTTCACTTTCCCTGGATTTCTCCTCCACAATTCCTTTAGGAATCCCAAAACCTATAGCTTTGTCAATAATCTTTCCACTTCTGAGGGTGGTGATGGCTTGGATTTGTTCATGGTTTGAGGATTCACCGGGTGAGGATTCACTTATATGCATCTGACCTCTAGGATTTGGCATTGGTTGAGCTGGGATTTTTCCCTTCTCTTGAATGCTTAGTGATTGAGTCAACTTGGTTAGTTGACTTCGAATGTCGTCTAAGGTCCTATTGGTCTGATCTTGAAATTTGTTAACTTGGTTGTTGATTCCTCCTTGTGTTTGCATGAACTGTTGAAGAGTATCCTCTAGGGATCTCTTATGAGGGGGTTGGTATGTGTTATGTGTGGGAGCATGAAATTGTTGGGGTGGAGGTTGAAATGTTTGAGGTACTGAAGAGCCCTCATTTCTCCATCCAAAATTTGGGTGGTTCCTCCATCCAGGATTATAAGTATCAGAGTAGGGATTGCTTGCTTGGTTTGAAAATGGCTTTCTAACATTACTTGAATCAGAAGTTTGGCCATATAACACCTCCTTGAAAGTCTGGAATAGAAGGGCACTCATTTGTCCTATGCCCTTTACCCTCACAAACAATACAACTTTCCTCTTGTTGTTCACTTATGACATGCACTTTTTTAATCTCAAGAGACTCTACTTTTCTAGCCAATGAGGCTAATCTAGCATTAAGGTCATCAGTCTCTTTCAATTGGAACCTCCCACTTGAATGAGAAACAGTGTTTCTAGATTCAACTTGAATAGGGAGAGAAGTTTCCCATTGCTTTGTGTTTTCAGCCAATTGATCAAAAAAATCAAAGGCTTCACTTGGTTCTTTGTCATAAAACTCACCATTACACATGGTTGACACTAGCTTTTTAAAATCTGCGGTAAGAGAGTCATAGAAGAAACTCACTAACCTCCACATTTCAAAACCATGGTGGGGACAAGCATTCAATAAGTCTTTAAACTTTTCCCAAGCTTGGTGAAATGACTCATTTGGACTACAAGAAAAATTCATCATTTGACGTTGTAAGGTCAGCTGTCCTATGAGTGGGAAGTATTTTTCAAAAATTCAGCTTGCATTTCTCTCCATGTACCTATAGACCTAGGACGCAGGGAGTTTAGCCAAAGCTTGGCTTTATCCTTTAGAGAGAATGGGAACAATTTAAGTCGAATGGTTTCCTCCGTGCATGTTCTATCAATAAAGGTATTGCATACTTCTTCAAACTCCTTAATGTGTATGTATGGATTTTCAGAATCCATACCATGAAATGTGGGAAGAAGTTGAATCATGCCCGGTTTCAAATTGAAAGCTTGTTGGTTAAGAGGCAATATAATACACGAAGGTGTACTTTGTCTTGCCGGGTGAAGATACTCTCGAAGGGTTCGAAAATTAGGTTGATCATTGAATTGTGGAGGTCCATTACCTTGAACACTCCCTTCACCCTCTATATCTTCAACATTAGCCATGATGGAATACAATATGACAATTATATGAATATGAAAGGAAAGGAGAAAAAAACAAGATTGCAAATAAAAGTAAATGAAACGTAAAAGATAAAGTAATAGCTGAAAGAAAAAAAATACAACAAATTAGGAAATACACACTAACTAATAAGCAATATTAACAACAATAAACATTAAAAGATAATTGTAACAAGCATGAATAAAAAGGCGGTAATACCGGCCAAGAACTTAAAACAGTAAATATTAGATAAAAAAGCATAATAAAATAAAATAAAATAAACAAGAGGCGGTTGAACCAGCCATAATCCAATAATTAGTAGTCCAGTCCACAGTCCAATATCCGTCCACAGTCCAATATCCAAAAAGCTGAGGTCAATTTTTTTTTTCTTTTTTTTTAGGCGGTTAGACCAGCCATTTGAGTTTTTATTTATTATATTTTTTTCCAATAATCAAAACTAAATTTGTTACCTTTGCTTGCTAGCTCCCCGGCAACGGCGCCAAAATTGCTTGACCGCTATTTATGATCGGCTTGTTTTAACTCACAAGTGCATGAGTGTGCGATGTAGCAATTAACTCGGTAAGATCGAGGTCATATCCACAGAGAGCTAGATTTATAAATTAAGCTAGGTAACAACAAAAATATTTTAGGAGAATGATGAATGAATTTGTTTTCTAAGATAAAAGAGAGTAATTAGATTTAAATGATAAGAAAAGGTAAGTCTTGGTTCCAAATCAATTTTGATGGTGATGTATTGGTGAATTCTTCAACATATATAAGATAACTCAACCTAATATCAACGATGGTGATATTAGGTCGGAAGATATTACAATGAAGATCTAAAACATGAAGATGATTATTGCTTAAGAATCAACGAGTGTTTTCATATTAAGTAAGACATTGAATCAAGCAATCTCTATACCAAAACTAAGTTTTGTTCATAAAAATTCAAGATCATAACATTACTTAGATGATTTCTAAAATTTCCTTGCAATAACAAAACATTCATGAAGAAAAAGTGAAGATAGACATTAAGATTCATTCATATCTTAAAGAACTCACCTCAATCACCATCATCCTTGATTTGGATCCAAGAAAGAGATTAGCCAACCATAATTATATATAAAAACACTTTAATAAACATGAAATAACCTGAATCAAATTGGAATAATAGGTTTTACAACTTAAATAAAACTGAAATCTAAAACAAGAAGAACAAAACACAATCTCGGAAAATATTGCAAGACAGATTTGAAGCTAACTTGGACTGCAATTTAACCCTATTTCTGAGCGTTTTTTGGAGAAGGCTATTAGACACATATTTATAGCCCTTTCTGTTAGCTTTCCAGAACATTAAAAACCATATAATTTGGATCTCTGAGTCAAAAGATATGACCGACACGCCGAAAGGTGTTCTGGAAAACTCATTATGTTGGCAACTTGGAGCATATTCTTGTGCCTGATTTGATGCCAACTTTGTACTGCACTTTACCCCACTTTAGAACCGTTTTCTGGAGACAGCTATTAGACACATAGTTGTAGGCCTTTTGTTAGCTTTCCAGAACATCAAGAACCATACAATTTGGATCTCGGAGTCAAAAGTTATGACTGAAACTCCGAAAGGTGTTCTGAAAAACTTATTATTTCGGCAACTTGTAGAAGATTTTTGTGTCCGATTTTCTTCCTCATTTTTAGCTGAATCTTTCTTCTTTTTACCCAAGATAAAGTAACAATCTTTCCTCTAGCTTTCCATAGATTTCTCCTCCAATTCTTTCTTCCAAATTTCGACATTTAAATTTCTGAAATAATTCATTTAAGCTCAAAAAAAACTTGTCGAAACATTAAGAGAAATTTACTAAAAAGCACATCAATTATTATAAAATCCCAAATAAAACTAATAAATACATATGTAAAATAAGAGATTTAATAATACTTTTGATGCACAATCAGCAACAGATCTCGGTGAGCACAACAACAAACATTTCCACCGTTACATGCAAAAGACCCTCTCTTTCCTCGATGACGAGCAATGCAAGTAGCAACCTGGAACAAGCAACAGACCAACAGACTTCCAACGCCTCCTCCGGCCACCATAGAGCACCATTTTTGACACCACTATGACAGGGAGAACCACCTTGACCTCCTCTACACAGCGGCATTGACAAGTGACCCTCTCGTCACGGTTGGTCGACCACCATTATTGTTCACGTAAGAACGAGTCACGGTGAACAAAAACCCAGATTCTAACAGTTCATTAGGTTTCTCAGTAATCATAATACAAGTTGTCAACTCCTGAGTTATAAGCATAATTTTATTATTATAACAAAAACCATTATCAACATCTTAGGAGGGAGACCTATTATATTGATGTCATACATTTCATGACAGGATGAAAACTCCAATAAGGATTTATCTAGTCGAGTCAACTTGGCTTGTTTGAATGTTGGCCTAAGTATTTTTTAGTTTAATTTTAGCATGAATTTTTAGTTCTTGTTCACACATAAGTACATCAAGCATGAATTAATTCCCTCATGAATTTTGATTTTTATGAATAAACCTAATTTTATTTTATTTAGGAAGTAGTGTTTTGCCTCATGACTTCGATTTGTAATTCAAATTCATGAAATATTTAACTATGAGTTGAGTATTTATTAAGTAATGATGATTGTGCCCCATCCATTCATCGTAAATCTCTATACTCGCCTTCATATAGGTTACTTGGTAGTTCATATACTTTTTGACACTAGGTAGAAAGGTTACTCCTTATGTAATGGCATATATTTTATTTTTAGGGTATGAACTTGCCAAGATTTTTGATCTAAGACCATGAATTCTGTTGTGATGATGTTTATTCCCCACGCTTTGTCAACCCTAAAGGGAGGACAACTTTCGGTACAAGAGGGTTAAAACTTTTAAATTTGTTCAATTGTATCCTCGTAAAAATGCAATAACAACCTTAACTTTGCGCACCTTTTTATTTTGGTACTTGGTTTTGGATTTATGCATTCCGACCCTCAATTAACCATTAAATTCTTATTTTTCTTCTATTTTCCCTAATTTCACATAATAGGCTTGGAAAAAAAATTTAATTTGGTCTCTGAAAATTCTAATCTTCTCAATAGAACCCGTATTAATCTCAAGAATTTGATTTTTCATCGATTAAGCTCTTAATAAAATTAATTTGACCAATTTAAAGTATAATTAAGTCCTTGTACTTAATTAAACCCTTCAATTGGATTCTAAATGAATTAATAGACATAATTATACTTTTATTTTCAATAACATAATTGTACTAAATGAAAGATCCAATAAATAGATATAAAAGTTAGAAACCTCTAAGCTCACTATTTCACAATTGAAGAATCACTAGATGGGAAACCATGGTCCAATGACATCAAGAGGTTTCTTTAGCACCAAAAATACTCTTAAAGGGACTATTAGATAGATGAGAATACTTTGAGGAGAATGACCATTATTTTACTTAGACAGGAAATCCTATATATGATAGATTATTTCATAAGACTCTATTTGAATGAAAATGACATTAAACAAGCATTGAAAGAGGTCTATGAGGGGATCTATGCCACCCATACCAATTGTCATAGGATGGTAAGGATAATATACTATGATAAGATAACATGCACCTTTAACACCACCATTCAATATGAAATCGATGTCGAGCCTTAAAGATAAAGATCCCGAAGGAAGTTTTGATGGTCTAAGTCCTTCTCTTACTTGAAAAACATTGGTAGAAGTCTAAAGTCATAGCTATAACCTTTTCCTTTAAGTAAATTTCTTTATTTTAGAGTAAGGGTAGAGATTGTTTGTCCGATATTATATCTTTGAATCTTAAAAGCTTGATCCGACTCCTTTATTCTTTTGATATGCGGGATTTCAATGTCATAGGGACAATCAATCTAAAATCAAGCAACGTGCATATATTCATTTTAATGGTTATCCACTACACTAAATGGGTAAAAGCTAACTCTTATGCCCATGTAACATAAAAAGTAGTCAAGAGATTTATTGAGAAGAATTTGATATGTCATTATTGTTTACTAGGAAGATTGGTAACTAATAATACTTATGATTTCAATTGAAAGTTGATTTCTAAACTTTATACCCAATTAAATATTTAACATTTTAATTATTACTTTTAAGGATTGAAAATGAATGGAGCAGTTGAGAAGCTAATAAGAATTTCAAGAAATCATGTAGAAAATATTGGTCACCTATAGCTCTCATATGTAATTCATGCATAGTGCATCACGATTAGAACTTCTACACGTGCAACTGTAAATTTTTGGTATATAGAATTAAGGTTGTAATGCCTTTAAATATTAAGACTTCATCACTACATATCATAAAAGATATAGAACTTGATCGATGAAAAAGACTAGCAACCATGTATCACCTCCAATTATACCAAAGTATATAGTGTTTAAAGAAAGAGATATGGTGTTGAAAAAATATCATTAGCAATAAGAGAAGATTAGAGTAAATAGATGTCAAATTATGAGGGACGATTGTGTAAAATGGTCTTTTCTAAACGAGTCTTATCTCTGACCAGTATGGATGGAGAGGATCTACCTAAACTTGTAAACTTGGATTTTGTAAAGAATTACTATGCCTAATGGATTATTTCTATCAACTAATAAAATTGAAGTTTAACCAAGATTTTTTAAATTTGTTTCCTTTTTCTTTAAAAATTGTGTATGATATTATGTTTTTATATAAAAAATTGGAAAATCAAAGTTTTAGTACAAAAGCAAAAGCCAAATTTGTGTTTGTTTTAGTAAATGAGTTTTGGGAATTCAAGTGACTCTATTAAAAGAACTTAGATTCAAAGATAAACCTAAAAGAAACAATAGACATGATAAATTTAGGGTTTTAACTAAACAAATAATGAAAAAACATTTCATATGGAAAATAAAATCTTATTGATCATAAATGCATGTATTTGAAATAAGGAAAAGTTATTTTTCATCATCCTTTCATAACTCTAAAATATTTGTTGTAATCCTTGTTTGAGATTAATAATTTTTTTAGAAGTAACCTTGACTAGGATCAAACCTCACATTTGAGGGCAAGTTTGAGAATAAAAAGAATTCCAAACTCAAGAAACATTCCTAAGTGACTAAAGGTACCCAATCAAAACTAAGAGGCATAAACAAATAAAAATTCATAAAGGGTTGAGCATATAATATGATGTTAACCACGTGGTCACGCAACCCACACGCAAGGACACCAATTCCCGAAGCCAAGTAAATCAGGTTTGATAAGAGTGTGACACAAAGATAACTTGTACCTAGGCACCAACACTATTGGATGATGTCATGAAGCCGGTTGTTCTTCGATAAGTCGTTCTTAGTTCTTTAGAGAACCAAGGAAGGGAGATTATCCCACCAACACACAAGTGCTGCAAAGAAGTTTATTGGTCTAAAATTGCATGACCACATGATCACGAGGTTCGCATCATTTGGTATTAGAGCTTGGCTCCATTAATCAAGTTATATCCTTCTAAAATTTTCGTTTCTTATTGTTTCCACACAAAATAAAATTCCTTAGTGTCTGATTTCTACTTCTCTTGATTTGGTATCATATAAAAAAGAGGTTATTTCGCTTGGTTCCTAACCAAAATATATTAGTGGCATAAAAAAGAAAAAAAGGGAAAAAGAACAACCCCTTGTTCCACATGAATTGGGCTCTTCATGGACATAAACTAGATGAATTAAAGGTTGTCCTTCATGCTCCTTAAATGTCCAAAGACCTTCTAAGTCTATCTTGCTCAATAAGTTCTGAACAATCCCATTCAATGCTTCTTTAAGCTTTTTTGCCCTAGCTCTTGTGATTGGCCCAATTGGCACCTCCAATGGATCGTTGCCAAGATTACGCTTAGTGTTGGGCTGATCCGCATCATCATACAAAAACAATAGTATAGGGTGCTTATAAAATATTAGAAGAAAAAGATGAAAAACCTAAACAAAATGCTAGGGGTATATATATTTTTGGACTTGAATGCTAGCTCCCAAAATAACATCTAAAAGCAAGCACTTGTGATCTGAAGTCGTAAAATCTCTTAAACATCTTTCGGGCCTATATATCCTTTTTCATAATAAAGAACCAAAACCTATGTTACATGCCTTATCATGTCTTTTATGATCAAAAGTAGGAAATCTAAATTTGTAAGAAATATTTTTCCTTTGCAAAACAAGCTTAATGAATGTTTACACACTTGTCGTTTCACCTAAAACCTTCAAATAAAATCTTGAACCCTTTTGACCAATTAGACATGAAAAAAATGTCATTTCATGAAAGCATGATAAAGCAAATTGCTTGAATTGTTTTTAAAACATGTTTGCTTTTAACAAATGTCAAAATGATTTTTATGCTTGGAATGACTTTCAAATTCCAAAGATTTTCCATGAAACAAGTCCTTGTAAATAACCAACCATGTTCCTCATAACATCTCCCTAGAAAAAGCTTAAAGCCTAGGGCACTTGAGGGCATGATCAAGGCAAAACAATCTAAAAACATAATAGGACTAGTTTCATGATTCTATTTCTAAGGTGATAGTGGATATTAAATAAACTTGAAGATAAATGTCTTTAAGCAAGAGGGAAAGTGGATATAATCTATTGGTATATCATCCTAGAAATCAAGGTCACAAATTTTGGTCGGAGCGAGTCCTAGAAATGAAGATCATAAATTTCGGTATGAGTAAGTAAACTGAGAAATTGTTGAAGTTAGTTATAGAGATTTGAACTCCAAAAGAGGGAATCCATGAAAAAAAGGTTCTATATTTCTTAAGTGAGGATATATGCATCATAATCCATTACACTTGGATCCTTGTTGAGAATCTAGGGAAAAAAATCGTTGATGGGCTTATAGTTTAGAAGTCTTATCTCTATTCTCTTTTGAGTGTTGCTTCTAACCCCTATCTTTTAAATAGTGCATTTTATAGATGTATCTCTTTCTCTTTTGAATATATTTTCTAGCACTTAACCGTCATAGAAAATATGTTTACTAGCCATATATCTCGTCTTTTTTAGAGAGTTTTAAAGCCTTCAACCATCAAATAACATGTTTTCCAACCCTATCTCTTTTATCCTTTTAATCTCATATATGCGCCCTCATTTTAGATAATATGATTTATAGACCTATGTCTTACTTATTTTCAGTGTGCTTTCTAACCTTTAACCATCGGATAACATCTTTGAGCCCTTATTTTCTAAGATACTGTGCTTTCTAACCTTTGAGTCCTTATCTTAGATATTGAGCTTTTTAGCCTTTTATCTTGCCTTTTTATTGTTCATTTTTATTTTTATTATGAAGGTTTATTATTGATTTTTATGTATATATGTTTTTTCATTGTCCTATGGGTTTGATTTATTGTTGATTTTTATGCTAGTTTGTTGTTTATTTTTATTTGGGTTTTGCTCGATATCACTAAAACATGGGGTATTAATTTTTCATTATTGATTTTTATGTGGTTGATCTCGGATGGGTGTATTGTTTAACTATGGTGGTAGTGGAGGATTGATTTGAATGAATGGGTTGATTTGTGTTCGACACAATTGTTGGGATGTGTCTATGTGTAGGTTACTACTATTGTTCTAAGGGTTTGGTTTGTAGTGATTTTTTCTCGGGTTTCATTTATGTTTCTTTCACTTTACGACAAACTTTATTTGTTGTTTCTTTTTATAGAATTTGTTTGTGGACAACAATTTTCATTAAATGCACAGATTACTGTTGTGTCTTGACACAATTGATTTTTAGAAACTCTTAGTGTTTGTACTTGGTATGTGATTGATTTCATTTACTATTTTTACTGATTTTACACTTGGTTAGTGAATATTAAAAAAAAATTTGTTGTGTTAGAGTTTGTTGGTGTTGTGGAATTTTCACTCTATTCGTATATTAGTTTAGGTGTGCCTTGCCCTATGAGTTGTGTGCAACTGTGGAAACTTTCTCCTTACCAGTTAATCTTGAATTTGGTGAATTTATGCTAGTAAATAGAATACAATATGGAATTTCAATTTTGATTAATATATTCATGTGTTTTTGTTCACAATTTGCTTGTCCTTTCATTGTTTTTTTGTTCTGTTTGGCATTGTTTTGCCTTCGACTTCATTTGTTAAGTTGATTTTTGATTTCTATTTTTGACGATGGGTAGAGTGTTGATAACCTCGGTTTTGGTTTGCTTTTTTGGTTCTCAAGGTACATTTATATATTTGTTTGGTTTTATGTTGGTTGAATTTTTTATTTTAAATAGTTGGGATGAATAATGGTTATTATTGTTCTAGTTGTTTATTAGTTTCAATGGATTATTTTAGTTTTATTGATTTTTATTAATTGTTGTGTTATATTTTTCACTGCAATGTTTTTTTGTCTACTGGTTTTTATTTGTGACGTTGATGTTATATTTGTTTTTTTCAAGGGCTTGGAGATGTTGTTTTGTTTTGTTTTCCTTGTTTTTTGGGTGGTAAATGTAACTCGTTCTTATTTAGAAAGTCATTTGTGTTGATGATAAACAACGACATTGTGTTTTTTATGTTGGTTCGTATTTGTGATGTTGGTGTGGCATTTGTTAATATTTTTAGAGGCTTAAAGCTCTTGCTATTCTGTTTTGCTTGCTTTTCTTTTCAAAGTGAAGGTAATTCTTTTAGTTTGGAAAATCATGTGTTGATCATAAACATCAATCTATCTATTTTGTTTATTTCATTTTGGTGTGGATTGAGTTTAATGAGGATGAATGTTGAATGTTTCTTGAGACAATGTTTTTGGCATTGATTTAAAAATACAACATGCTCTTTTAGATATTGTTACTACTTCTTGGCTATTTATGTGTTATAAACGGATGATGTTGTTTTTGAAAAACTTTAGAGAAACTTGGAGGCAAATTTAACACTCGCTTTTTTAGTTTGGTTACCATAAGAGATAAATAATTTTTTTGATCAAATGTAAGTATGTATTAACAAATCAAAGCATACAATAAACTGAAAAAACAACAGATGAAAACAGAAGGCATCGAAGAGGAAAGTGTTCCTTCGGGCCAAAAGAATGAAGAAACCTAAGGCCAAAACTGAGCCAAGAAGAAAACATATCTGCTCACAACCCAGTTAGAACACTAGCAAGCAAGATAACATACAAGTAGAAAATAAACTCAACAACTAAATGAGAGAAAACAAACAAAACAAAAAGCAACCCCGGAGGAGGAGACCATAAGAGATAAATAATTAGTTTTGTGGATAAGGGTTTTTTGGTAATGTTTAAAATATTTTCAGTTTTATATTAAAACAAGATTTTAAAAACAATTCTTGGTTGTTTTATGGCTATCTTTGCTCAATGATGTGAGATTTGACCCATTATTATATGTAACTAAAGGAACTTTTACTTATCATAGTAGATGAAATTATATGCACATTTGTTTTGGAGACAATTGGCGTGGATAAGGATGAATTTCTTGTCCATCATTTTATATGATTATTTATTTCTATTTTGCAATTCAGATCTACCATTTAAGTTGAGGGTATTGATAATGTTTGGTTGATCAAGTGTTGATTTATGTTTCGTGTGTTTTTGTGACTGATTTTATGTTGCAATGAATTTTTATTTTGTATGCCTTTGGTTAATGATTTTGCTGCTGCAATTAGTTTTGAAATTAGAGGATTAATTTTTAGTTTGGTTGTGTGGCTAATGTTATGGGTGTTAATTGTTTTTATCGGTGTTAGTTTTTTGGTTGTTTTTATCCATTTGTTGAAGTACAATATGGTTGTTTTTAGTTTTGTTGGATTTAAAAGTTAACACTGATAGTTTATGAAATTGATTTCACTTGAAAATGATTGAAGATTATTTCATGAGTTCTGTTTTGGTGTTTAATTATTCTATTATATTTTTATTTTATTTTTGCATGTTAATTTTTTTTCACTGTTTTGTATGCCTTTGGTGGATAATTTTATACTAGAATTAGTTGATGGGATTGGATAATTGTTGTTTTGGTGTTTGTTTGGGTAATTTCTTTTTGCTTTTGGTGTTTTCTCCATTATCCATTTTCATATCTTTACTGATATGACTTTCATTGTAGTGTTGTTGTATTATGGTGTGTTAATGTGTTTCATTATATCAAACTTTACATATGTAAATGTTATATTTCATTTTAAAACCAGGATCTATTAATTGTTTTAATACCACAAGCTATAAAAATTATTTTCTAGTCCTCAATGTGGTGCAAGCAATTTAACTAGTTAGTATATAGCTAAAGGAGATCACATCAGTTAAACAATGAATGAACATTGATTTTCACTGTTCATTCGTTGTTTAGAAATATCCTTTTTCTTTTTTCTTTTTTGTTTGTTTTTGAAAGCTTCACGCACTACGATTAATCTTCGGATATATATATATTCAGTTTTTTTCCAGATATACATATTTTTAACAGGAGTGTCCGGGACAACTTACGACACTACATAATTTTTTTACCACGTATACATTGTTTTTTATCTCCGGACCCACCTTTTTCATATTTTTTCCTACTATTTTTCTCACTTATACATTTGTTTTATAACCGGAATGTCCAGACTAGCTTATGGGCACCACAATTTGTTTTCCATGTACACAATTTGTTTTGATAACCGAAGTGTCCACGGTAGCTTAAGCTGCTCCACTGAATAATCTCTGGGCCCACTTTTTGTTACATTTTTTATGTTGTTTTTTCACTTATATTTTTTTATAACCGAATATTCGGGTTAGTTTATTTTATAGAATAGCTAAAGTAAATCACAATTTCAAACAATAATGAATAGTGATTTGAATCGTGGTTTTGAATTGTGGTTTTCAGTGTTCATTACTTTTGAAAAAGTAAGTTGAATTGTGATTTTGGTGGGACATGGCAAGGATATTTGGGAATGCGTTTGGAAAACACTTTTGAAACAAAAATATTTTTTTATTTTTATGTTGAATTAAAAATGGTGTTTCTAGATCATTTTGATGTGCTAATGTAAAAAATAAATTTTAAAAAATTAAAAAAAAAATATCATTTTGATGCATTTATGAATGAAAAACACTTTCAAAAGCAACATCAATCACACTCCTAAACAGGCATGGCATGTGGTGGAGCTGGAAGGTAAAAAGAGAATTGAATAGTTAGCTAAATGTTGTCCTTTCAATGACATTTATTATGTATGTGTTTTTCATTTTGATCATTATACTTTTAATCTTGGATTTTATTTTAATTCCTTTATATATATATATATATATTAAATGATTCCTATTTTTGTATATGTTTATATGAAAATGCTCTTAGTTTTTGTGTATGTTATTTATTATTTTTGTATATTTTATTTATTATATTTTGTCTTTGTTTTTTATTTTTATCTTTATTTATTCTTAAAGCCAAATAATTTTATTATATCTAATACTTTTTATTTTTGTTTTGTCATTTATTTTGTTTTTAATTGATTTTTGTTTTAATATTATTAGGTATTGAAATTTCTAATTATTACAGATAAGGCAATCAAAATAATGATAAAGATTATTTGTAAATATATAATTTCTTATAATTATTTATTTTGATATTTATTTAATATTATCACTTTAATATATATATATATATATAACCGAGTTGTCTTTAAAATAAAAGTAAAATCAGTATTCTAAATTTGTTTAATAAAATAATACGAGGAATTAATCTTATACAATAAAAATATAATTTAATTTATTCTTATAACAATAATTATGGTGTATTTGATAATATTAATAATAATAATAATTAGAATATAGATTATTTATTATAATATTTATAATGACAACTAAAATAATTATGACAATTTAACAATCATGATAATAACAATGACATTAATAATTAAAATAATTCATCAATTAATGTTATTTTTAATTAGAGTTTGACTTTTGCGGCTTTTTTATGTGTGATATTTTATATCTAATATCACATAAATAAAAAATATACCAAGTGACACATAGATGAAATAGGTGAGAAAATTGGGACAATTTATCTACAATGAAAATATATGAGCCAATTGCCCTCCACTTCGCTATATCCATAAACAAATTTTTTAACATGTAAAAATGTTAATGGACTTAGATTTTCTTATATTGCTATATATCTAAGCAAAATAATCAACCAACAAAACTTTCAGTTTTTATATATTTATTTTATTGTGCAAAATGCGTTTAAAATAATAATAAATTTTTTTAAGGATTTTCTCTTAAACATTATTATATATTTTAGTATTTATTTAATATTAACACCTTAGTATATATATATATATATATATATATAAAATGAAAGTATTTTTTTAAAATCTCAAAGTAATTTAATCTTAGTATTGTGGAATACTTCAAATATAAGAATATGAAGAATAAATCTTGGAAAATAAAAAGAATTATTTTTATAACGATAATGATAGTGGCAATGACAATATTGTCATTAATGATTAAAATAATATTTATTTAGAATAATTATTACAATAACAACTATAATAATTGTGACAGTTTAACAATTATGATAATAACAATAAGAATAACAATTAAGATAATTCATTAATCGATGTTGTTTTTGTGAAAAATGACTTTTGTAACTTTTTTATACATGACATTTTAGATTTAATATTACATGAATAAAAAATATATGAAGTTGCACATAGACATAACAGGTGATTTTTTTGTCAAATTATCTACAAATACAAAATATATGAGTCACTTGCCTGCACTTCGTCATAAACAAAACCAAATTGTATAGAATGTCAAAAAATATTAATGGTTCTTGATTTTTTAATAATGCTATACATTAGAGTGAAATAATCAATTTACAACACTTTTAATTATTTAGTTTTTTAATATAATCATATATAATATATTTAAAATAATGATAAAAAATATTTTAAAGTTTTTTTCTCTTAAAATTAATTATATATTTTAATGTTTGTTTAATATTAACACCTTAAAAAATACAATAAATAGCTAGGGGTGAGCATTTTTTGTTCAATTCGTTTTTTATATATAAAAAAAGCCAAACCAAAAATTATATATATTTTTAAAAATAACCAAACCGAACATAGTAAGAACCTATTATTTCTTGTTTGGTTCGAGCTTTTAAAATTAAAAGAGTTGAAAAACTGAAATTGTTTTTTAGGCTATTTGATGAGCTTTCAATTAATATTAATAAATTTTTTTTTTTTGTTGATACAAATATTAATTTATTAAATTAAGTGTTTATTAAGTTTTGTTAATAAACATTACTGAATTAAGACAACAAAGATCTAACATTCCGGAAGTCAAAAAACATGAACATTAACAATTGATTTTAGTTAAAAATTAGTGATTGTTGTTGCCTGAAATTATTATTAAACAAAAACAAAAAAACCTAATACAGCAGAGAAATCAAAACATATAAAAATACAAACTTTACAACAACTTGGCAAAAACCCAGGAACAAAAACACTCAAAGTAAGAACACACAACAAAATAATAAACTTCACACACAATCGTGCCGGAATGATGATACAAATTACAGAGGGATTGTCTACATTTTGCAAATGCTAGATGTTGATGCTGATGCAGTTGTAGAGAGAGGGATAGTGTGGTTGTTGTCTTGCGTAGGTTGGTCACTTGGTTGCACTGTTGCAAAGGGGTTGCTTGTTTTGAAGAGGGAAGGAAAGAAGTTGAGAGAGAGGCTGCTATGGTTTATTTTGAAGAGGGAGGGAGAGCAGACGACAGGAGAGGGGGGAGGGGGGGGGGGGGCAGCTAGGGTTTGTTTTGAAGAGATGTGGGGTGTGAAAGTTTATATTTGTAGTGGGGTGACAACTTATAATAAGTTTTTAACCAAACCAGTTCAATTCGATGTATTCCATTTTCGCTTTACAAAACTAATACCGAACCGAATTAGACATTTTTCAAAGTTTTATAATCGGTTTAATTTTTGTATCCGTTTGGTTTTTTCAGTTTTTTTGTTTTCTTGGTGATCGGTTGACCGTTTGACAAATAACTAACAACTAAAGATTAACTATACATGCATAAGAGAAAGGTTTATTTTCATTTCACACGACCAAAGGTGAACTTTGTTTTTTTAACCAAAGCTACATTTAATACAAAGATAAAAGTCTAGTAAAATTATAAATCAAAACTAAGAGTATAGATACATAAATATAAAAAAATATTTAGAATTATTCCAATATTACTTAAAAAAGAGTAAAGGGATTGAAACTGAATCAAAATAAAGCGATTGAAACTAAATCAAGAAATAGAAGAATTATTTATTTTTTCCTTACAATGGTTTTAATTTTTTAAATTAATCCTTCCATTTAAATTATTTATATATTTTGTTTTCATTTCAGTGTATATATTTTTAATTCTTTATTTTAATTTATTTTTTTAGATATATTTCTAAATAGTCTCTATTGTTGTTCATGTTTATATGTATACACTTAATTTTTGTTTTTAATTGTTCCTTTTAGGCAAAAAAACTCATTTTTAACAGATTTAATTTATTATAATTTTACTAATTAAATATTAAGGTATCGAATTACAACACGCAAAAATTCAACTAGTTTTCTACATAGAAAAAAGCACATCCTTAAGAAAAGGGGCTTAAAAAGATATATATATATGAAATTTTAAATGAGTTTAGGAACTGGAGGCATATATATATATATATATATATATATATATATGAAATTTTAAATGAGTTTAGGAACTGGGGGCTTATATATATATATATATATATATATATATATATATATATATATATATATGGCTCCAGTTACTAAACTCATTTAAAATTTCAAACGCTTGGGCAAATAGGGCTTTTAAACTGGGGATTTGAGTTCATTTTAAGCTCTTTTTCTTAATATATATATATATATATATTAAGAAAAAGGGGGCTTAAATATATATATATATATATATATATATATATATATATATATATTAAAAAAGGGGCTTAAAATGAACTCAAATCCCCAGTTTAAAAGCTCTATTTGCCCAAGCGCAGTTTGAAATTTTAAATGAGTTTAGGAACTGGAGGCAAAAGGGGAGTCTCTCTTGGAAAATAAAAAAACACCCATGCCCGAGTGCAGACCCAATCAAAACTTCGACGCAGTATATTATCTCTACCTGTTTTTTTTTAAATCAAGATTGGTTTGATCAATTTGTTTATCCATTGATTGAAGCGATGCCGTGTTCATCACCGTCTGGATCAGAGGAGGATGACTAGGGAATCGATTCATATCGTTTGGGAGGTTAGTGAGGGTAGGGAATCAGTTTTCTGGTGGCCGGGTTTTTAGCCCACAGAAAGCTTGGGTGGGCCAAGTTTTCTATTGTTTGGCTGGCTTACGATACTCGATCCTCTGTATGTTTGAATCTCTTTTTCCTTCTTTTTTTCTTCAATCATATGATTTTCTCAAGCTTAATGAAGAATTGATTAATTATTGGTCGTTAAAGCTTACGTGATCATTATTAATTAGTTATAGTTATTGCACGTTTTTTTTTTAATGAAGAAATGTTAATTATTGATAAGCAAATCTTACTTGATCATCATTGGTTAATTGTAGTTATTGCTCTTTTTTATTTTGATGAAGAAATGTTTAATTGATGAATTTATAGTAAGAACTGTTTATTTATTAATTTTTATTTGCCTTCAGGAAACGTTTTTTTCTATACGTATTTACTTTTTTAATTACATACTATTTTTGGATGTGTTTTGTTTTATGAGATCAATGAGGCCATTATTTTGATTTTTATGTTGATGCTAGTTTTTTTTTGGATCAAATATAAATATTAAAGATTTAAGGAGAATAAAGCTAGAGAACTAGGAAAAAAGAATATATAAGATGGAGAGAATCTTGAAAGAAAACTAAAAAAGAAGCTAGAGAAAAAGATAACACGCTCCCTGTTCGAAAAACAAAAGAAACCAATGAAAAGTACAAGGAACCCACGGCCCAGCCCACAGAAAAGAGAACCCCCAAAAATAGCTTAGATCTTATATCCGAAGAGGAAAGCCCAAAGAACAGAAGACCCATATTTTAGCTCAAAGCCGAAACCAGACCCAACCCAGCTGACCGAGAAGCCAACCCACATAACCCATCAAAGCAGCCTTGCCCAAAGGATGCAAATCAAGACCCAACAACTGGCTGCAGGAAGCAAAGAAACACTGCAGGGGGCCAAAAAGCAGTTGACTTCAGCTTCCTAAGCACAAACATAGAAGACCACACCCCTTTAAAACTTCCAATGATAAATCAGCCCGAATCAGTCAAAAGGGAAAGCCACCGCCAAGAAACGAAACCCAAACTCCCAGACACGCAAGCTCCCTGAGCCAAAAAAGAAAAAGCGAAAGAGACGGGAGGAGGCCAGCTCACGGAAGCAAAAAAAGAGCCTCAACCAGCCACCCCACGATCAAGGCAGGAGAACAGAGGAAGCAAGTTAGCACGCAACCAGCCACAAAAACGCACAACCTGATAGCCAACAAGGAAAGAAGACTTTACAGTAAAGTATCCCTTGACTCGAAGCAAGAAGAAAAATCAGCACAAAAGCAATCCGAAGTCAAAGACTCTACACAAACCAGCCACCCTAAACTGACCAGCCTACTCCACAAACCAATAGGAAACAATCTAAAACCCAACGGCTACCAAGCAACCACCTGCCAGCACATCATCCAAAATTTAAGTTGAGATGGTCTTTTCTCAGAAATTAAAGATGGTAAAAACATTTTCTGGAATTTAAAAATCCAGAAGAACAGAATTTTGCATTGATTGAAAAATCCTTTGATTATGTTCTTCCCAGATTAAATACACTGTAATACCCAGAGAAATCCGCCTGAGTCTATACTTCATACTATGATTACCAGTGTTAAGACCGCGGAGGGCACTAGGCAAGTTATTTCTTGATAGGAATGGTCGTTGTACTTAAATCCCATTATTAAAAATGCGATACAATGTAAGAAATATTTTAGAAGGTGGGTTTATGCGGCAATCATGGAGGAATTAACCCATTGAAATGGCGTTTATTGTTGAAGTTTCGGTTTGTCTAGATTAGCCGTGTGTGTGTATGCGCAATAGTTGGACTTGTAATTCAACTGTTTTCTCTTCTTTCACCTGTCTTAGCTTGGTTTGAGTTTCTGTTGATTTTTCCTTCGTATCTTGTATGCGCACTCCTGTGCAACTGATTGACCACTTCAAGCATGTAGGGCCAAATGAGCAGCATCAGTGCATGGTCCTTGAATTTCTTGGTGACAGTTTGCTCAGGTTAATCAGGCATAATCGTTACAAAGGTCTTCAATTAGAATAAGTTAGAGAGATCTGTAAATGCATTTTGACAGGTTTGGATTAATTGGATAGAGAACTTGGTATAATCCACACTAACCTAGAACCCGAGAATATTCTTCTGTTTTCCACCATTGATCCTGCCAAGGATCCTATTACATCTGGGCTCACACCAATCCTGGAAAGGCCTGAGGGTGACCTTAACGGTGGTTCTACTATGAATCTCATCGAGAAGAAGTTGGAAAGGAGGGCAAAGAGGGCAGTTGCTAAAATACAGGAAGAAGAGATTCGATGGGAGGAGCCATGCAAAAATCTGAGAGATCTCTGAATGGAGTTGATGTGAGGTGCAAGGTTGTTGATTATGGAATTGCGTGTTTCGTCATTAAACAGTTTGCCAAAGAAATTCAAAGCAGACAATATTATAGAATATATAGCATGTATAAGATTATTTCCCTATTGTACTCCACAATAACTAATGTGTGTATGCTGCTGTAATGTATATAAATAGAAAGGTTGGCTACCCATACAACTTAAACAACTTTATTCTTTCCAACTTGGTATGAGAGCATAAAATAATTAATCTACTTTTCTCTAACTTTTCTTTCAGCCTCTCTTTTCAAATGGAACAACTACCAACTACATCTTCCTCATCTACAACACCAGCAGGTCAACATTCTTCTTCGCCAGTGCAGATTTCCTCCCCTATAGCGGCTCTCCTGTTCTCCTTGGCCTCACAACATGGTCTCTCTTCTGCCATGGTTGGTGAACAACCTCTCTTCAACTCTCTTAATACAAATCACTTCTTGCGGCTCACGTCTGATGCAGCTGCTGCAAGCATTATCTCTCTTACTCACACATTAAGTTATCTCTCTCAAATTAACAAATACAAACTATTTGTATTAGCGTATGCAAATGCTGCCATATCTCCCTAGGCCAAGGAGTTTTTGGTTTTGTAGATGGTTCTAACATATGTCCACCTCCACATGTTCTTGCTGAAGATGGTGTCACTCTTCAGATAAACCAGTTCTTTCTTCGTAGAAAACAACAAGACCACCTCATTCTAAGTGCTCTTCTTTCCTCTTTATCCATGGAAGTTATGCACCTCATTGTTGGTTGCAAAGTTCATGTTTAGCTTGATGCATCCTTGAGCAAGCTCTTGCCTCCACCCTCCATTTCCTGTATTATGCGACTTCATGGCACTCTTCAAGAGCTTCGACAAGGTGATGAATCTGTCAATCAATTTATGCAAAAGGCTAAAGTATTGTTTGATGAAGTGGCTGTTGCTGGAAGGCCAATATCCCTTTCACATTTTAATTTGTATGTGTTTCTTGGTTTGCGGGGAGAGTTTAAAGACTTGGTACAAGCCTCATTACCAAGGCAAAACCCCTAGCATATGCAGAACTTCACAGCCACCTCCTCACGCATGAATTTCTGTAAAAATCCTCAACTGTCATCAATGCTCCTCTACTGTCAAGTCCACCGTCTTCTATGGTTCACAACGCTAACAGTTTGGTCACAGCACGGGCTGTTTTAGATCTGATCATAACAGCTCTCAAAGCTCATGGCAAGACACTTGGTAATGCAATAGGGGACAAAATCCACGCTCCCAACTCTGCCAAGGTTTCGACCATACAACTCCCCATTGTTCTTAAATTTGTAGCACATATGTTACGAAAAAGATCGACAATTCGGTTAATGCCTCTCATAGTGGTCTAGGCAAGTAAGGTCGAAACGCAGTAGGATTAAGTCCTTGCAAAAAACCTAACAATCATGACATTTTATGCCCGACACCTTACATTGAGCCTCTTTTACACACTATGACCATGATATATTTGAAGCATAACCATTAGAAAAGGACAACTCTTTCATCCATGATAACACTTCTTGTTGTTGTTTCTTGAAGAAATAATAAGTGCTTTTGGTTTGTAAACTCGACCACTAGCATCTTCATCTTGATATAATCGAATATCCAACCTAACCTTTACATCATCCTTGCTTCTATCGAGACGGTTGATTACTGTATAGAAGATATTGTCAAAAAAATTCTCTATGTGCATGATATCTAGGTTATGATGAATTACATTTGTATGCCAATATGGAAGCTCCCAAAAAAATACTTTTCGTCACCCAATTATGATAGACACCAAAACCGGGAATTTTATCACATTTTGAAGAGCTACTAACATGTCCCTCAGTAAACTTTGTCACTCCATCTAACATCCGTAAACCAGATCGATGTGGAAAAGGAGGGAGCTCTTCAATTACTTCTTTCATAAACTTATCTACCCGATATTGATAGGGTGATTCATCAGTAGGAATCATCGATGACATTCAAAAAATAAAATTTTCCCACCATGATTTAATATAAAAGCCTTGCTATGTTCCAATAAGGACAAAATAATTTTTCATGAGTACTCCAGCCTGATAACATATCATATGCCAAAAAATCACTAATGGTCCACATCAAAGCTGCTTTCAATTGAAAATTTTGTTTATTGTATACATAATAAGTTTCAATACCAACATATCACAAATTATTCAATCATTAATCAAAGGTATAAGAAAAACATCAAGCTTCTTCTCGATTCTTTGGCCCGGAATGATCACTGGTAAAACATAAATGGACTTGTCATGCACTTCTAAGGAGGAAAATTATACATAGTCATAATTATCGGTCATCAAGAATATACATTTGAGACCATGATAAATGGACAAAACCAATCCATGCATAACCCTAATCTCATATTTCGTGGATTTGTCGCGAAGTTAGGATGAATACGATTAAACTCTTTCCATGCATATCCATTTGATGGATGCACCATTACTCCATCATCTAACTTATGAAAATGATGCCATGCCATATCTTTAGCTTGATGTGGAGACATAAATAGCCTCTAAAGTCTTGGTGTCACTGGAAAGTATCAGAGTTACTTCTCCGTCTTATAAGAGCCTTTACTAGTGGGGTTTCTGGGTTTATATTGTGAACTTCCACATGAGTCACAATGTATTTTCATTGCATCCACCCCCCAATACAACATAAATTAATTAGGACACACATCATATTTTTCAAAACCAAGTCCAAGTAGCCATATAAACTTCTAGGCATCATAAAAATTTGAAACCAGATTAGAATCATTAGGCATACAACTCTAAGCAAATTCAGTAAATTTGTTGAAGGCATTCTAAGTTAAATTTAAATTTGACTTCACATTAAGCAATTATACACAAGCAGATAGTTTTGATTGCATGGTACACCCTTCCAACAAAAGTTCCTCTACAACTTTCAACAACTTCAAAAAATTAGATACCTCTAGATTTGGAGGTTCCTCTATGACATCAATAATGCAAACCCTATCATTATAGTATGCATCATCATTTCCCATTGCATCTAGAACCATATTTCTATATGGATTTGCATCTCCCTTATCATTGACAACACGACTAATCCCTCCCTATGAAGGTCTGACCAATATATCTCGTGACAAAAGGCTCCCCCATGTACAGATCCAATAGTCAATATGTGCTTACAAACATCATCTTCTTTTTAAACTTTTGATTTTTCATGTCACACAAGGACATCTAATTTTCCCTCTCATATATTTTTATCAATTGAATATTTAAAATTGACATATCTTCTAACACCCGCAATATATATTCGAGATTCAGATAACCACTTCTCATACGAGGATACATCCACTCTCTATCATCTATATTAATCTAGTAAATGTTATAACATAGAAACATTTTAGAATGTTGATTCATTTTGTATTACGTAAGAGGCAAATAAAAATAATATGATTTGAATAATGGAAACATAATTTCTGTTTCTTTTATTTCGAACTATAGATTCATGTGTAAAATCCTTTTCATTCCATAATTATTTAGAATTTCACGTTGAATAAGATTTAACCCAAGGCCCCTTTCTTTTTATTTATTTTAAATATCAGCAGCATTTAGATACTACATTCATTACGGTGCAAAGGGGACAACTATATCTCCTTCAATTTAATCGCTATCGCTAGTTTACAAATTATTAATAGCCAAGACAAAGAAAACAAAAGCCAACAACACAAATACTTAAAAACATTAAACACACAATATCAACACACGCTTTTTCCATACATAACAATATGAATTTAATCGATACTAATACTAAAAACAAACAATAACATATTATGCTAACCAATAAAGCGAATTTAATAGACTTTGCAATCAAAAGATATTGATCAATGCTTGATGCTCCTTTCAAAAACCCCGAGTAGAGAGATTTGTTAGTACATTCAATATAAATTGAATATCAACCAGTAACAATATTAAACTTTATATATATTCAATTGCATCCTTTAGGTCCATATCCAAAATCAATTTGACAAGAGTTGTTTACAATCTATTTGGAAGTATTTTTAAATCAGGGGCTAATATCTTAAGTTTGCCCGAGTATCTATTGCATGGTAATCATTCAAAGAGACTTGGACTTTTCATACACTCATGCATCATCAATCATCATAGAATTTCCAAAATATATCAATACTTTCTTCAAATATGATTTTTTTATAAAAAATCACTTTGCTCCACCATGTGCTCTAAAGCCAAGCACAACAAAATCATCTGTAAAACAACTAATATCACCAAAATGTACATTCATTCTCAACTCATATCCATAACTAATATCCTCCAAAATGTTATTAAATATTAAAAGCTCTCAAGGTTCCACAACTAATATCCAAAACTAATATGCTCCATTCATTCTCAACATTCACAACCCACAACCGGAACCCTTACCACCATGATTCTGAATGTGGTTCCCCCGCCAATTTTCCACAAAAGCACTACTTTATTAGCCACATGCAACTATGACCATAGACTCCTAGCCAAACCAATGACTCCAAAAACTCTACCTTACCACCGTGGTCACCCCAATCTCCCTAAACACTAAACAAATTTAGAAACTAAGAAATTTCAAAAATGGAAATGCTAACCGTACCTAAAGCAAATCTTTGTTGTGGTGGTGATGGGTGTACTAGGTAATCAAGCTCGACTCCTGCAAGGCGGACATCAAGAACAAGAGCTTGAATGAAATTGATGAATCACTATTCACGACAATAGAGATGGAGAGTATTTGTGCATATGTGTTTTTTATTCTAATGATAAATGAAGCAAAACGAGAGAGAGGAAGAGAAGAATGTATAATTAATCTCAAAGCTAATTAATTAAAATAGTGCGATGCATATTTACTTTGCAATGGAATTTCCATTGCAAATTAAATTGGCAATGGAAAATCCATTGCGACGCTAATTTTCATTGGCAACGGAGAATCCATTGCAAATAGTTTTAAATGGCAACTGATTTGTTGTTGCAAATTTAAATTGCAACAGAAAATCCGCTATGCAACAATTTTCATTTGTATCGTAAAATCCGTTGCATAACAATTTTCATTTGCAACGTAAAATCCATTACAAATGGTTGTAAATTGCAATGGAATTTTCATTGCAAATTGAATTTGCAACGACATATCTATTGCAACCCATGTTTTTTCTAGATTTTTTAGCAACGAAAATCCATTGCTAAACAAAATCCCATTGCAATTTGTGCAACAAAGTTTTGCCGTTGCAAAAATCGTTGACAACGAGCACCTTTCCTTATAGTGGCGATAGAAGGGTATATGCCAAGGTAGTTAAAATCGCGATCCAACTCGCAAAATCGTACGATTTTGCGAGTTGGTTCCGAAAACCTGGTTGGACCGGTAGAAAAACCAAAACCAGTCAAACCCGGTCAAAATCGGGTTGACTCGCAAAATCGGACCAAATCGGTCCGATTTTACGAGTTCAATAATTCGGTATGCGTCGCACATATCGACAGTTCGAGTTCGACTCTTCGTTTTCATTTCAGTTTAATCTTCTTCGTTCTCTTCTTCCCCAAACAATTTTCAGCTCGAAATCGTCTTCTCTTCTCAGCACAAATCACAGAATCCCAGAAGGGCTAGAACCCCAAAATCTTTTCTTCTCTTCTCAGCTAAAACCCCCCAAAATCGTCAGCTCTCAACCCCTAAATATTCTCTTCTCAGCTCAAATTCAAAACCCCCAAAATCGCCGGCTTCGAAGTTCAGTGGCCTCCTCCCTAGGACCCCACTGTTGTTCTCATCCTTCGTCCGCCATTAAAGGTCGGTGCTTCCCGTCGTTCTCGAT
>CM063594.1:11099885-11207652 GCA_032356905.1 Salix exigua | reverse complement strand
TTGCTTGATTTTGGTTTTATCATTTATCAATTTTAAAATAGAAATGACGATTGAAAGAGCTGTGAAAAAATGGATTTAAATCCTTTTCTTAAAACTGAGAATGTAACACCTCCTCTACCTCTCTGTTGTGAATTGATTTGTGTCCTTTCTTTGATTGTTATATGTTCATGCTTGAAGGTTTAGCCTCTATGTGTGTGTGTGTTGCATGTTCATGTGCTGAAGGTTCATTTTCTTTCAGACTTTTATTTGTTTGCATTGAAGGAAATTAAATTGATAGGAATTGCATTGGAAATGACCATGTTTGGCTCTTATGTTTCTGGTATGTCCATCTTTTCGGATGGAATTTATCTTTTTGTTTGTTTTTGGGTTGGATTGAAGCATTAAATGTGCTCTTCGTGCGACATTAGTGATTGATTTTAATGTGTAATAAGTTTAGCTTTTGAAGAGGAAAAATTGGAAGTAATTGATGGTAGAAATGCTCTTGTCTGAAATATTGCAAGGAGCTTATAGCCTATGTGTTTATATCTGTGTCTAAGGTTTCAAATTTCTTTCTTGAACTGAATCTTTGTCTATGAAACAGAAGCCTGGATGATAGAGAGAGTGATTTGGTGATGGTGATTATAGTTTTTCAGGTTTAATTGATACTTAAAATGTGAGATTTCTCAATATCAGGATTTAATTTAGGTCAAAATGCTTCTCTTTGTGAATCTGAGATTTTGAAACATACTCAAGAACTGAATGTGTGCCTGAATGTCGTGGTTTATTTCTTTTTCTTGTAAAGAGTTTTAATATGGATTTGTATTCTTATAAAACCCAATGAATCAAAAGGAGTATAATTTGTTATCGGTGCTTGACCTTTATGTGATTTTGAAGCACTATGGATGATTGATTCAGTCTTTTCTTGATATCTATTAATCCTGCTATCATTGATTTAAGTGCAAGAGGTTTGAGACTAAGCAATGATTTAAGTGGCATTTTAACTAGCTTCAAATTATTGTTATAGGCGAGTTTATTCTTTTTTTTTCTTTTTTAAAAAAGAAGTGCTTTCTTTTGGATTACCTTGCAAATAAGTATCTCAAAATAGTCTCTTAATTGCAGATTACATGGCATCCAAAAAAACTACAGTGGCAATAGACTTGATGTGGGATGGCAGCATGGTATAGATATTGAGAATACTTCAAGAAAAGTTCAATGCAAGTATTGTCAGAAAATTTTCAGCGGAGGCATTTATCGTTTCAAGCATCATTTGGCTTGCACTCGAAAGGATGTTGAGCCATGCCAACAAGTACCAGTAGATGTGAAGATGATGTTAAATGTGTTGGTGAAAAATCTAGAAGCATCTAAGAAGAAAAGAAAGGCTTCTCAGGTTTTTAGAAGTGGCGAAGATGTAGACGAAGATTTTGAAATTAGCTCAATTAACAAGGGAAAGAAACCAATAAGTGGAAGTACTCAAATGACCATCAATCAGATGCTAAAGAAGGATATTAGAGAAGAAGCATGTCAACAAATAGCAAGGTTTTTTTACACTAGTGCTATTCCTTTTAATTGTGCTAGAAACCCTGAGTTTGTTAAAGCCCTTGAATTAGTTGCAAAACATGGGTCAGGATTTAAGCCTCCATCTTACCATGATATTAGAGAGAAGTACTTAAAGCAAGAAGTAGATAACACAATGCATTTGCTTGATGACTATAAGCTGGAATGGAAAAAAACAGGCTGCTCAATAATGTCTGATGGATGGACTGATAAGAAAAGATGCTCTATTTGTAACTTTTTGGTTAATAGTCCTAGAGGAACTTTTTTTTTTTTTATCATCTGTAGACACATCTCATATATCCAAAACAACTTTTAAAGTATTTGAGATGTTAGATGCTATTGTTGAAATGGTTGGAGAGGCAAATGTGGTGCAAGTCATTACTGATAATGCTACGAACTATAAGGCAGCTGGGAATTTATTGATGGAAAAAAGAAAAAACTTGTATTGGACACCATGCGCTGCTCATTGTATTGATTTGATTTTGGAAGATTTTGAAAAGAAACTAGAGGTGCATGCTGTAACCATTGGTAAGGGGAAGAAAATCACCACTTATATATATTCAAGATCTCTCCTTATTTCCATGCTGAGAAAGTTCACAAAAGGACAAGATTTGATCAAGCCTGCTGCCACTTGATTTGCTACTGCATACTTGACTCTTGGATGTTTGAACGATTGTAAGATTACACTGATGTCAATGTTCACTTTCGTCCAATGGAGGTCAAGTCGGTATTCAAAAAGTGAAGAAGGGCGGCAAATTCAAAATTATGTTTTGGACAGCAAGTTTTGGCATGATGTCCCTGAATGCATCAAGGCAGCATTTCCTCTTATAAATGTTCTTCGATTAGTTGATTCAGATGAGATACTGGCCATGGGTTTTATATATAAAGCCATGATGGAAGTGAAAGAGAAGATAAAAGTGAATTTTGGAAATGTGCAAAAAAGGTGCAAATTATCTATTATGTCAATTGTTTATTTAATATAACTATTTTTTTATCTTATGTTATTTAATGTTGATGTTAATATCCTAATTTTTATTTTCTTTTTTAGATATATACCTGTATGGGATATTATTAATGCAAGATGGGAGCTTCAACTTCACAGACCTTTGCATGCATTTGCTTATTGGTTGAATCCTCATTATCATTATATTACTAATTATAAAAAAGATGTTAATATTAAATATGGAATGTATAACTGCTTGGATCGGATGTGCCTAATGAGGTAGAGAGGGGTAAAGTTGATTTACAACTTAATATATTCTCTGAAGCAAAGGGGTTATTTGGCATTGAGGCTGCCAAAAAAGCAAGGGATAAAAAGACTCCAGCTAGATGGTGGGATTCTTATGGAGATGAATGTCCAGAGCTACAAAATCTTGCAATTCGAGTTCTAAGCTTGCAGTTCATCTGGATGTGAGTGTAACTGGAGTGCGTTTGAGATGGTAAGTTTTTTTTTTAAGAAAACAAATATTGTTTTCATTTTTTATAAGAATCTTATATTTTATAAATTGTGAATTTTTTTTATAGGTTCATACTAAACGAAGAAATCGTCTACAGCAGAAAAAAATGAATGACTTGGTTTTTGTGATGTGTAATTTGAAAATGAATGATAAGGACAAAAAGCAAGTCATTGATTTTGATGACGCTGTAGATTATCTTCCATCTGATGATGAATGGGTGACTGAAAGAGAAGGACACAGTGGTTCATTGAACATTAATTTACTTCAAACTATTGATAGTGCAACACGAAGACAAAATGGAACAGAAGACGATAGTGGTGAAGATAATTTTAATGGTGTTGAGATGAGTACTGAAGCCACTAAAGATTATTTTGAAACTTTGCATTCAAGGAGTTTAGAGTTCAATAATGCTGGAGCTCAATCTCGTACTAGCAATATCGCTGTTAGCACCGGTAGTACTAGTAATCTTTTTAATTGTGATGCTATTGATGCAATTCCTGGACATGGTGAGGGGGGTGGAACTGAAGCTGATTTTAGTTTACATTGTACGCCAGCTAAAGATTTGTTTTAAATTTGTTAGTTTTTAACTTATGAACTTTTAGGGACATAATTATTTTGTAATGTGTTTTGAAGTTATTTTACATCATGTATGAACCTCTAATTAAGTTTTATGTCCATAATTATGTTATTTTGTATTCAGAAATATTTTACATACGATTTTATGATTTTTCTTCTCACACGATTTTATCTATGATTTTATGATTTTTGTATGGATATTTTCGGGTACGATCTTACGATTTTATGATCCGATCTTACGGAGCCCTTTCCGATTCATGTCAAAATCTCGATTTTGACTACCTTGGTATATGCTGATGGTAGTATTAAGCGCTATAAAATGCGTCTTGTTGATTGAGTTTTTACCTAGGAAGACATTGATTATTCTAAAACTTTTAGGCTAGTTATTAAGCAAGCTACTATGCAAATGGTTTCTCTATTGCAGTTTCCTGAAATTGGAAGATTCATCAACCTGATATTCATAATTCATTCCTCAATGGAGTTTTTACTAAGGAGGTCTACAAGAAATAACCTCCATGATTTGTTGACTCCTCTCTTCCATCTCATTTGTGCACATTGCACAAATCACTATATGGTTTAAAATAGGCACTAAGAGCATGATACACTCGTTTAAGTGATTTTCTACTCTCCATTGGCTTCCGGGCTTCGAAGGTTGACACCTCTCTAATCATCTTGTCTAATGGTACTCATATCTTCTATCTCCTAGTGTATGTGATGATATTTTACTTATGGGTACCGACTCTGCTATGGTTCACCATCTAATACAACTACTAAGCTCTGAATTCAAGCTTCATGATCTAGGAAATGTTCATTTTTTTTGTGTATTGAGTTCCAGTCTACTCTTTGGGCTTAATGCCGTGTCAACATAAATATATCCTATACATCATCACCTGAGCTGGTATGACTTCCTATAAAACATGTTGATACTCCAGTTTCCCCTTTTAAAGTTACCTTATTATCGGATCGATCATTCTCTGATTCTATATGATTTTGCCAAATCTTAGGTGCACTTCAATGTCTTACCTTCACTCGTCTAAATATATGCTTTGTTGTTAACAAGGTTTGTCAGTTTATGCATGCTCCTACAGATTGTCAATGATTCATTAAGCGTATTCTACGTTATTTGAAAGGTACATCATCTTATGGTTTTCATATCACTCGGAGCTCCTCCTTTGCTCTCAAGGGCTTTACAGATGCCAATTAGGCTGGTAGTGCTAATGATTGCAAGTCTATGGGGGGGCTATCTTGTTTCTTTTTATCAAACACCGATTTCTTAGAAATCTAGCAAACAACGAATAGTTGCTCGCTCCTATACTGAAGCCAAGTATAAAGCTGATGCGGATCAGCCCAACACCAAGCGTAATTATGCCAACGATCCATTGGAGTGCCAATTGGGTCAATCACAAGAGCTAGGACAAAGAAGCTTAAAGAAAAATTGAATGGGCTTGTTCAGAACTTATGGAGCAAGATGGACCTAGAAGGGCTTGAGACATTTAAGGAGCATGAAGGACAACCTTTAATTCATCTAGTTCAGGTCCAAGAAGAGCCCAATTCATGTGGAACAAGGGGTTGATATGTTCGTCCAATACCAGCCTTGATAGGCTTGTTTTTTTCCTAATGCTACAAGGATAAAAAAAACCAGCAATTTATTCTCCTAATTACGTAAGGAAGTTGGCCATATCTTATTCCTAAAGAGGGGAGGACTATTTGATGCTTTTCCTAACATAGGAAGGAAAGTAATTAAATCAACAACAAAGGAGGAAATTTATCCAAGCTAATCAAGGACATCAAAGGAAAGGGGGCAGCAACACAAATTTGATTCTAGCATATTTAGGATGGTAATTTTCGGGTTTTTATTATTTTCTTCTTAGTTTTTGGGTTATTATTGCTTATTTGGGTAAATTGTAAGTGGGATTCATATAAGTCTACCTAAGGGGGTCCATTAGGGTTTCTTTAAGTCTAGAGTCAATATAAATAGAGGTATAACCAAAACATGTAATGTTACGCAATTTTTAGATCAATAAACTTCTTTGCAGCACCTGTGTGTTGGTGGGATAATCTCCTATCTATAGTTCTCTAAAGAACTGAAAACGACTTATCGAAGAACAACTGGCTTCGTGGCGTCATCCTTATACTTCCCGTTCGCGAATCTATATTCGTTGGGCGGGGGTTTCCGTTTCCAATAATGCTGGTGTCTAGGTACAAGTTATCTTTGTGTCACACTCCTATCAAACCTGATTTACTTGGCTTTCTAGGAATTGGTGTCTTTGCGTGACCACGTGATCACGAGGTTCACATCAGTAAGTTTATTGTTGTTGCCAATGAATACATACTTTAAATTATCAAGCAAATTTCAATTCTAACTCAGGGCTTGTAAAATAGGTAGCAACAACGTTTTATGTGAAAAATATTATATCAACAACATTACTAGGAGAAATGGTCTACAAAACTTACAACACCAATGTTGACTCGTGAAAGTTTTGAGGAACACATATGTGCTGCTCCATATCCTTTATCTTAGTATAATTATAAACATAGCTTAAAAGTGTGCTTAATATATCCTCACAATCAAAATCAAAAACTTTTTGCAAATACTTATTAGCTTGGTAAAGGATATTTCATTGTATCATGAAAATTAAAATGAATTCTTCCATCTCCTACCTCCATGGACAAAGTAACCTTACTATAATCATTTTTTGTATTGGTATATTTCAAGAATGGACTATCAAACAATATAGGAGTGTAATTTGATGAATCACAAGAATCACATCCCATATCAAGAATATAAAAATCACACGTAATAATCAAACTATCAATCTGAATTAGGACATCTTTTATCATACTAAGTGGATAAATAAAACTATTATAAACAAGTTTCATTACAATGCTAGTTTTAATCAATGACTTAGGACTAAGAGAATCATAGACATGTTTAGGTATAACACTAATGGATGCACCTAAATCATATAAGGCCCTTTGAAAGCTAGTATTACTAATAATTCATGGGATGGTAACGTGTTTGAGTCTTTTGCTTCAAAGGCAGAGTCTTCTGAACAATAAAAATACAACTTCACCCATGCTTACTTACCGCTTTGTAACTTTTTAGCTTGGAATAGCTATTGTTAATACACAATTCGTTCAAGAATTTGGCATACTTGGGAACTTGTATAATAGCATCAATCAAAGAAATGTTGAGTTCAACTTTCGTGAAAAGTTCTAAGATCTCCTTTTCTTTGTAATCTTTCTTTGACCTATAATAACTCATAGGAAAGAGAAGAGTGTTTCTAAAACTAGGTTTCATTGAATTAAGACTTACCTTGTGTAATGGTTATTGTCTTAGTTTATGGAGGAAAAAAATATTTCTTCTTTATGCTCACTTTGGTTTTTATCTCCTATTTATCCTTTATCTCAATTTGTTTTGACCTTTGCTCTTTAAATTCTTTCTAACTTTGCAATATGATTGCACAAACATTCTTTTTTCGATTTACTTACATTTGGGATGTCCATTGAATGTTCCATCAACTAAATTAGCATGTTCAATGTAATCTTCTTGCATTGTTGGACACATATTTGAAGCATGTGCTTGTAGAGATTATATATTACAAAATTTAAGATATTGTACATTTCAATAAGCCAAAGAAAGCACAAGAATGTAAGATCTTTAACTTTATTCTCAAGGTTAGTAATACTTACCTCATTTACTCATTTGCTTGCAAAGTCTCCAAGATATCAACTTATTTCGAGTTGGGTGTCATATTTGAGATCAATTAGTGTGTAGTCTTGAGTGTCTTATTGATGCGACCATATTATTTGATAATTTCATCCATATTTACGTAGTGTTTTGCATATGTTTTATGTATAAAATGCCTTGATATTCTTTGTTTTATGTTTTAAAGGCTTTTTTGGATGAATGATGCAAAAAGGAGTAAATTGGAGATAATTGACAGATCTAACGTTCAGTCGATGTTTTGTGTAGAGTGTGAGTTCTAGAGATCGAAATGAAGTGATTCCAGTGGAAATGAAAAGCTAACATCCATACCTTTCTAGAAATGTAATGCAAGAAAAATAAAAGGAGAAAGATCATGGAAATCACATCATTCAAAGTCAAATCTCGCATTCTGCCAATGTCGACCTTTGTCCATTCCAACTTCAATATCTCGAGCTACAGAAGTCCGATTGATGCAAACTTAATTGGAGTGGATGCAGGACTTAAAGACATAAACGCTCCAAGTGTAAGCTCAAAAATATGTAATATGAAGGATATATGAATTTTACAAGGGACAACTAAATTCTACCAACTTAAGGAAGGACTATTTGGTAAAACAGACATTAGGGCTTCTAAGCATATAAAGGAGAAGAGGAGCAAGGAAGTGGCGACCAGAACAAAAGGAAACACAAAATCTTCCTCCTCCAAACCCTAAATCATGTGTTCTTCCATCTTTTTATTTAGTTGTTCAATAAACATGCAAGGCTAAACTCTTTTTCTTGGTTGCAAGGACACAAGCACCTTCGGATTTCAAGAACCGTGAGATTTATTCTTCCTTTTATTTTCAGTTTATGTTATGAATGAGTATGATTGTTTTCCTATGCATATTTCCTATGATTATTGTTGATGATTGCTAGAACGGACTTTAAGTTATTGTTGTGAACAATCTATTGCTAAGTTTAATATCAAAACCGGAGTTGTGATATATGAACTTATGAAGCAACTAAGATTGATAATTGTGGTGGAACTATATTATTGAACTTAGGGAGAACATATGAATAAATTGACACAAGTTGCGAACAACTTGTATGTTAATCTTGATGAAATTATCTAGTTCTTAAAGCTATCATTAAATTGAATCATTAGTGCGGACACTTTGATTGTTTGTTGGTGAGGATTAGTTATACGGCGGATCTGTTAATTAATCACGTTAAGAAAAGATAAAATTTCAGAACATAAATTGCATTTTTTGTTTCAAGGATTGGTTCGAATTTTCGTAGGTGGATGTATGTTTGTGACCAAGGTTTGTTTTCTTGATAAGTTTCGATTTTAATTGATTTTGTTTGTTAGTTTAATTGCTGCCATAGTTTAGATAATCACAAACCAAATCTCCCCAATCACATAACGTACAACATAAAAATCAGATTTGAAACTTCCTCGTGGGATCGACCCCTTGCTTGCTCTATACTATCTTGTGTGTTTTAAGATAAGGTAATTAATTTGTGCGACCGCGACATCGCAACAAATTTTGGCGCCGTTGTCGAGGAGGTAATTTTAGTTGATTGGTGTGCTTGTACTGTTATTTTTATTTGTTGTGATTAAAAAAACAGAAGTTTTGCTTGCGATGGTACTGTTCACTTGTGCACGGTACTGCTCAAAACAGAGTTTTTGGTGGAATTAGGTATTGGTATTTTGTTTCCTGATGGAAAAGGACGTTCTGAATAGGACTAGTCATAAACCACTAGCCCCACCCTATTGAGCCCAAATTCCCCTTTGTTCTATTATTTTTAGGCAGTTTTAGTTTTCTACAGTAAAATTTTCCTACAATTTGCATTGTTTTCGATCTCTTGTGTGGTTACTTTCTTTTGAGTTTTCTTAAGAGTTTATGTCTGTGACCCATTCTACTAATCAAATTCAAGTGCAGATTTATCTTGAAATAGAAAGCACTTTACGCAGGTTGAGAAAGGAAGCTTGCCTCAACACAATGGCTATTGCACGACAACAAACACTCAAGGAGTTTGCTGCTCCTAACGTGAAAAATCAACCATTGTGCATAAACAATGACAATAATGTAAATCTTGAGCTCAAATCTGGTTTTATACATTTGTTACCAACATTTAATGGTCTTGCAGGAGAAGATCCTCATACTCATCTCAAGGAGTTCCACATGGTTTGTGTTGGCATGAAACCAAATGGAGTTAATGAAGAACAAGTTAAGTTGAAAGCTTTCCCTTTCTCTTTGAAGGGGGCAGCAAAGACTTGGCTTTTCTCTATTCTCCCAGGATCTATTGGAACTTGGAATGCTATGAAGAAGATTTTCCTGGAGAAATATTTTCCAGCATCTCAAGTTGCCAATATAAGGAAAGAAATATGTGGGATTCGACAATCTCATGGAGAGCCACTTTCCTAGTATTGGGAAAGATTTGAGCAACTATGTATTCAATGCCCTCATCATCAAATACCCGATCAGCTGCTCATTCAATATTTCTATGAAGGATTGATGTCTACTGACCGTAGTATCATTGATGCTGCAAGTGGAGGCGCATTGGTGGATAAGACACCCGAGGCTGCACTCCAAATGATCTCAAACATGGCAGCCAACTCAAAACAGTTTGGCACTCGTGGAGACCTCTCCAACAAACGAGTAAATGAGGTAAGTATTTCTAACCTTGAAAATAAAGTTTATGATCTTACTTCTCGTGTGCATTCTTTGGCTTGTGGAAATGTGCAGCAAGTGAAATTTTGTAGCATATGCTCCTTACAAGGACATGCTTCGGATATGTGCCCAACAATGCAAGAAGATTACATTGAACAAGCTCATGCAATTGATGGAGCATTCAACGGACAACCCTAGCATAAATATGATCCCTTTTCCAACACATACAATCATGGATGGAGAGATCATCCCAACTTACGCTACAGCAATCCAGGTCCATAGTTCCATCCACATGGATTTCAGCCCCAACAAAATTATCAAGCAAGATTCTTGTGATTGTTTATATTTATATTCTTGATATGGAATATGATTCTTGTGATTCATCAACCAGCACTCCTATATTGTTTGGGAGATTATTCTTGAAAACCGCCAACACAAAGATTGATTGTGGTAAGGATATTTTGTCTATGGAGGTAGGAGATGAAAAAATTGAATTCAATTTTCATGATGCAATGAAATATCCTTATAGCAATATTTATTCTATCACATGCTATGATCAAATTGATAAATGTGGGCAACAAGTTTGTGATTTTGATTGTGAAGACGGATTAAGCATAGCTTTGAGCTATGACTATGATTTCACCAAGATAGAAGAGATGGAGACGCACGTGTGTGTTCCCCAAAACGTGCACGAATCAGTATTAGCCTTACAAGCTTTGCAAACCGTTCCCCATGGCAATGCCTTTGTTTATTAGTACTCTCACATAAAAAGCTTTTGCCATCTATTTTACAGGCTTCTGAGTTAGAATTAAAACCTTTGCCCGATAATTTAAAGTATGTATTCATTGGCGACAACAATACACTTTCCGTTATCATAGCAAAAGGTTTAACAAGTATGCAAGAGGAAAAACTTGTGAAGTTGTTGTGTGATCACAAGACGACCATTGGATGGACTTTAGCCGACATCAAGGGCATTAGTCCCTCAATATGTATGCATCACATACTATTGGAGGACAAGACAAAACCAACAAGGAAATGCAAAGGAAGTTGAACCCGCCTATGATGGAGGTAGTGAAAGCTGAAATTTTGAAGCTGTTAGATGTAAGAGTCATTTACCCCATCACTGATAGTAAATGGGTTGCGCCAATCCATGTTGTGCCCAAAAGACCGGAATCACGTTGGTGAAAAACAAAAATGATGAGCTCATTCCTACACGCATCTTGAGTGGATGGAGAATGTGTGTTGATTACGAAACCTCAATCTTTCTACACGCAAAGATCATTTCCCATTATCATTCATGGATCGAATGCTTGAGCGCCTAGTAGGTAAGTCTTTTATTGTGTTCTTGATGGATATAGTGGATACAATCAGATTGTTATTAATCCCGAGGATCAAGAAAAGACTACATTTACATGTATGATGAGTATATTTTCGACTATGTTGAAAGAATAATCGAGGTTTTTATGGATGATTTCACGGTGTATGGTGTTTCTTTTGATAGATGTCTAGAAAATTTATCTTTGATCTTGAAAAGTGCATTGAAACTAACCTTGTCTTGAACTATGAAAAATGTTATTTTATGGTAGAACAAGGAATAGTTCTTGGGCATGTTGTGTCTTCACGTGGATTAGAGGTTGATAAAGCTAAGATAGAAGTTATTCCATCATTGCCTTACCCCTCATGCGTGAGGGAGGTTCGTTCTTTTCTAGGCCATGAAGGTTTCTATCGACGCTTTATCAAAGATTTCTCAAGATTATGGCACCCTTGTGCAAACTATTAGCCAAAGAAGTGCATTTTGTGTTTGATCAAGCATGTAAAGATGTCCTTGATGAGCTTAAGAGGCGTGTCACATCCGCCTATCATCCAACCACCAAATTGGGATGAACCTTTTGAGATAATATGTGATGCAAGTGACTATGCGGTAGGAGCTGTGCTTGGGCAAAGAATTGAGAAGAATTTGCATGTTATCGCCTATGCTTCTCGTATGTTGGATGGAGCACAATGCAATTACCATACAACCGAAAAGGAACCTTTGCAGTGGTGTTTGCTCTTGAAATATTCAGGTGATATCTACTTGGTACAAAAGTCATTGTTTTTACTGACCATGTAGCTCTCGGTACTTTTGAAGAAGGAGTCCAAACCAAGACTGATGAGGTGGATCTTGCTTTTACAAGAATTTGATCTTGAGATCAAAGACAAAAAGGTGCTGAAAACCATGTGGCTGATCACTTGAGCTGACTGAGGACTGAGGATATACAGATTGAAACAATAAGAGAGACATTCCCTGATGAGTAGTTGTATATGTTGCATTCCTCTACAAGACCATGGTATGCTAATTTGGTAAACTATTTAGTCACTAAAGAATTCCCTCGGCTTTGTCTAAACTCCAAAAGATAAGTTATGAGTGATGCTAAATATTATTTTTGGATGATCCTTACCTTTGGAAATTTTAGATAATCACAAACCAAATCCCCCCCATCACATAACATACAACATAAAAATCTGACTTGAAACTTCCTCGTGGGATCGACCCCTTGCTTGTTCTATACTATCTTGTGTGTTTTAAGCTAGGGTAATTAATTTGTGCGACCGCGACATCGCAACACTTATCTATCAATGTCTCTCCACTTGTGGTGTCAATGATGCTATTATTAGTAAGCATCAATTCTTCATAGAAATATTTAATAAGAAGTTGATCAAGTATTTGATAATGATAATTTTCATAACCTAAAATAAAACAAGAATACTAAAATAAAATAAAAGAGACTCGCATCAATAGAAAAATCATGGTGGAAAATTTAAATGTTTTTGAGAGCCGGATCATACCACTTTTGTGCCCAAAATTGAAGGAAAATGTAGATTCAAGGCTAACATAATTTATTATTTGATAAATTTGCATAAAAATTAAGTTGAAAGTCATAATCATATTTTGTTTATAGGCCAATATGATTTGATAATGGGGCAATTAAAAATATAATTATGTTTAGAAATTAATTTAGGGTCCAATTGAAGAATTTTTAACTAAGTGCAAGGACTTTATTATACTTTAAATTGATTAAATTAATTTTATTAAAAGCTAAATTGATGAAAAATCAAGTTCTTGAACTTAATTCAGGTTCAATTGAGAAGATTGAAATTTTGGAGATCGAATTGATTTTTTAACAAGTCAATTACTAAGAGTCACGAGCTCCATCACAAACCAACCATCTTCTTCCGTCACTCCTCTCGGCCATTGTTTCCGACGTTGCCACCACCAACAGAGCTACCTCGACTTCCTCTACCTAGCGGTATCAACTAGTAACTCCCTCCTTCTCCTTTATTATTTACTATTCACATGGGTAAATAGTATTTTATCTATCCTGATAAGAGGGTCAATTGGCTCGAAATGGCCCAACACGTCTGTCCAACCCATTTCATTGGGCCTGGTCTAGTTTGAATATATTTATATATATATTGCATTTTGAAAAAACAAAAAAACATGTTGTTTTCATACAAACGGTTCAATTCTTAAATTTTCCTAAGCATATTCTTCGTAAAAGAAATCTCATATTTTCTCATATTTTTTTAAATCAAAAAGGGGATATCATAACTAGTTTATGATTATCCATTAGATTTCAACAAAAATATCAAAAACCTTTTTGTTCATTTTTTTGGGTGTAAACTTTAATTATCGGGATGTAAAATTACATTATAAAGTACATCATCGATATTAAAAGACAATAAACACGGTGTAAATTTATATTGTAAAGAACACCCGCAAATAGTAAAAAGGATTTGTTTTAAAAAAAATGTGATGTAAAATCTTAGAAATTTTAGAATGGTTAGGTTTTTTTATTCACAATGACTTAAGGATTATCTATGAAGAGAGATCAACCTTTATCCTTATTATAAAGTACACACACCTTCCATCGCGCGTTGTCCCCTCTTGAGAGCTGGCAGGGCTAGAACCACGAAAACATCATCGTGACAATGATAATGAATGCACATTTGCTCAAATCTTTCCCAAGTATTGGAGAATGTCTCCCCATGAGATTGTTGAATCCCATATATTTTTATAGCTTAGGAAACCTTAATCTTTATTTTACAAAATAGTCCTCTCTTCTGTAGATAGCGTTACATTTAAATACTTCAATAATTGTTTTCTTAAATTAAATCTTCAATATTTGAATTAAAAAGAGCTAAATTAAAAAAGATATTCAAGTCAAAATGGTCAAAGGTTAATTAGCAAAAAACAAGAATTGACATTATAGGCCACATTTCCATGATCTTTATTTATTTATTTTTCTTTTCTTATATTTTCATAAAGGTATGGATGTTATTTTTCTATTTACCAAGAGAATTATCATCCTAATCTTAGTTTTGCGAAGAAACAAAGATATATCATTCTTGCATTTAAGAAACTCAAATACAAGTAAGGTTACGGTTAAGTTCTTATACAATGAACAAGGGGCTTGTTTGAGACCATAAAAGAAGCGATTCAACTTGCAAACTACTAAAGTATAAGTGGAAAGTAAAACTGCAGAAGGACACATATAAACAACTTACTTGAGATCATTGTGAAGAAAGGTGTTCTTCACATCTATTTGGTATAAACCTCAATTTTGTAAGGCAACAATAACCAAATTTCTGTGAATGGTATTCATTTTGGCTGCCATAGCAAAGGTTTCCTCATAATTCAGTCTATATTCATGATTATTTTTAAAGCTACTAAACAGGCTTTATACTTGTTCAAACTGCCATCGAACTTAACCTTAATGGAATAGCCCACTTATATCCACTTCTCAAGTGTTACATTAGCAAGATAATCCACTTTTCAGGTGTTATTAGACTTAAGAGCATATAGTTAGGCCTAATTATATCCAAGTGGAGTTACATTAGCAAGATAATCCACCACTTCTCAAGTGTTATTAGCCTTAAGAGCATATAATTCCTCCTACATGACTTGTTGTTAACATTTCTTCTTTGTTGTCTATGAGTAACTAGTATGAATAACAACAATAGATAGAGTGGTTGGCAAGGCAGAAGGGGTAGTGCCTGCTATATATGGTGAGAATCCATAACAATCAAGAGGATTGGATACTCAAAAGGAATGTCACAAATGCAAAGGCAGGAGTAGAAGGGGGCAACACTGGAGATCTCCACTTATATAAAATGTCTGGCTTGAATCTTTCAGTATGAGTACTCAAAGCATTAAACGTGTTATCAAAATGCAAGAGAATAATAGAAGGTTGCGGGGAGGAAGACAAAGGAAAAAAACATTGATTTTCAAAGAAAAGTATATTCTTGGAAACACAAATTCGATTAGAGTTTGGATTATAACATAAATAACTTTTTTTAAGTGATAATATATCCTAGGAAGAAACAACAAATAGATTAGGCTGAAAGCTTATTTTTGTGTTGTGAGGGAAGATGCATAAAACATACATACCAAAAAAATATGCATGTCGTGACGGCGATTTTGGGACGCGAGCCTCGCGCCCCGCATTCACCCCTGGATTCGACGGGGAGAAGAAGGGAAAGTGGAATGGGGAGGGGTTGCGGCTGCCAAGGTGAGGGTGGCTGCGCAGCCCCTCAAATTTGAAAGAAAAATCGGGTTAGGGTTATTTAGGGTTAGGTTTTTTTGAATGGGTCAATTTTGAGGGTAATTGTTGGGGTCCTTGTTTGGGGTATTTTTCTCTCTATTTATACAGGGAAATTTGCCCACATTTTTCACTTTGATCCTTGGTTCTAAATTTTTGCAATTTAATCCCTAATTTCTTGCAATTGGATTGGAAAAATGTAATTCGGTCCTCGAAAACTCCAAACTTCTCAATTGAACCCAAATTAAACTCAAGCATCTGATTTTTTATCAATTAAGCCCTTAATTAAATACTTGCACTTAATTAAATCTTTCAATTGGACCCTAAATTAATTCCTAAATATAATTACACTTTTAAATTGGTCGACGATTAAATCAAATCAATCCGTAAAAATATAATTATATTGTTCGACTTAATTTTTACACAGATTTATCCAATGATATATTATTCTTCCTTAAATCTGTATTTTTCTCAAATTTTTGGGGACAAAAGAGATACAATTAGACTCTCGAAAACAACGAAAATTTGCACATTGATTTTTCTAACAACCCCGATCTCTTTTATTTTATTTTGTTATTTTTGGTATATTTTGGGAGTCACCCGAAAATTGGGTGATGACAATGAAGATTGGTATAAGTAGGATTTTGGTGATATAACTTGGAAGTATGGAGAGTTGGAATCCAAAACTTTAGAAGGAAGTCTATTGATGAGAAATATGGTTATGGGAAGTGTTTTACCCAAATTAAGGAAGGATTAAAGACTCAATAAACATGGTTCATATAACATACAAAAATGACAATTTACTCGTTAAACTACTCCATTTTATTGTGAATTATATGGATAAGAAAGTCGAGGGATAATACCTTTAGATTGAAATAAAAATTGAAACTCATGAGAAATGTTCTCCATCTAAGTCGGACATGAAAATTGAGTGCCAACAAGAGCTATGAACAATTTTAACATGAGAAAAATTTCAGATTTGTTACTCAACAAATAGACTCATGTACATCTTGAAACCAAACAAGAAAGGTATAGGTGTGGAATTTTATTAAGCCACCATCAAATTAATATAACATTACAACTCAATATCTTGTTTGTACCCTAAACTAAGTAATCACGGAATATGAAACATCTTTAATCTCTTTAAATAATATAAAGAGTTATGCAGGATCTCGTATTATGTACATTTATAATCATGGTTATATCAAAAAAATTATTTAACATAGCCATTTGAGAAATGAGTCACAAGTCATTAGTGTGATTCTACTTCATGATATAATAGTTTTAAGTCTCAAAAGGTCCAAGGATGAATTCATAAAGTCTATAGGACTTAGAAAATGATGAAGTAGGGATGCATCATATCATTTATTTTTATAGTCATTCAAGCTAATACAATATGGTTGTATATTATGGTGGAGTACCCATTATAAGGCATGTCACACTCATACTCTATAAATTTTCATTTAAAAGCCACAAACAACTTTTAACCTAAATATCTCAAAACAATCGCTCTTCTAGTGTCTTCATGTTTGACTATATTATAGGCATTACGAGCAGTTTTGCTCGTGCGATGCGTTGAGCTTTTTTATTTATGTAGAAAACTGATTGATTTGATACGTTGTGTATTTTATTATTTTAATATTTCATTAGTAAAATTATAACTGATCAAATCTATTAAAAATAGGTTTTTTCCACTAAAAAGTGATTGAATGTTGCTATTGCTAAAATACTTTTGATAAAATTTATTAGAAAATTTGGTAAGAAGATGAAATGATTTATCACAAATTTGTTTCCATGGATACTCTGGTTCAAAAAACAAAAAAAACCTGGTAAAAAAAGTTTAGTTAGACACCCCAGTTATAAATAAAAATATGGAAAAAAGTTCCCCATTTATCAAGAGAAAAAAAGGAAGCCAGCTATAAAAAAAATGCAAGGGGAAAGCAATTTTGTAGTCGATCCATTGGAGGTGCTAATTGGGCCAGTCACAAGAGCTATGGTAAAGAAGCTTAAAGAAGCCCAATTGTTCAGAGCTTATGGAGCAAGATGGACCTAGAAAGGTCTGGGACATTTAAGGAGCATGAAGGACAACCTTTAATTCATATAGTCCAGGTCCAAGAAGAGCCCAATTCATATGGAACAAAGGATTGATATGTGCGGCCCAATACCAACCTTGTTAGGCTTGTTTTATTTCCTAATGCTACAAGGATAAAAAAACCAACAATTTATTCTCCTAATTAAGAAAGGAAGTTGGCCATATCCTATTCCTAAAGGAGGAAGGACTATTTAAGGCTTTTCCTAACATAGGAAGGAAAGTACTTAAATCAGCAACAAAGGAGGAAATTTATCCAAGCTAATCAAGGACATTAAAGGAAGGGGTGCATCAACACAAAAATGATTCTACCATATTTAGGATGGTAATTTTTGAGTTTTTATTATTTTTATTATTTTCTTCTTAGTTTTTGGGTTATTATTGCTTATTTGGGTCAATTATAAGTGAGCTTCATATAAGTCCACCTAAGGGGGGTCCATTAGGGTTTCTTTAAGTCTAGAGTCAGTATAAATAGAGGCATAACCAAAACATGTAATGTTACGTAATTTTTAGATCAATAAACTTCTTTGCAGCAGACATGTGTTGGTGGGATAATCTCCCTCCCTTGGTTCTCTAAAGAACTGAAAACGACTTATCGAAGAACAACTAGCTTCGTGGCATCATCCATATACTTTTCATTCGCGAATCTATATTCGTTGGGTGGGGGTTCCGTTTCCAATAATATTGGTACCTAGGTACAAGTTATCTTTGTGTCACACTCCTATCAATCCTGATTTACTTGGCTTTCCAGGAATTGGTGTCTTTGCATGTGGGTGACCACGTGATCACGAGCTTCGCATCATGTTGTTGTTTTTTTTATTATTATTATGGTGTAAATAATGAAAAAATGAACGAAAGATTAAAAATATCTAAATAAATTTAACAATAAAAAAATAAAATAAAATATTTCCAAAAATATAGTGTAATTAAAACGAAAAGTGACTCCTATAATTTTTAATTGTAGATAAACATAGGTAAATTTGTCAAAAAAAAATAAGTTGTCTTTTCCCCCCAGTAATATTAGATTTTAAATATTAAAAATGAAAATATTGTATTTTTTTAAGAAATAAATCTAAACAAAGAATATAAAATTTAAATTGAAATCCATTTTTTTTATTTTATAAGATTTATTAATCATATTATTACATTAAATGTATTTAAGAATACTGATATTAATGTTTTTTTTTCAAAATCTTGTAGGTCATATTTTTCTCTCTTGTATATTTTTGGGCAATAATATTCAATAACTATTGAAACATATAATTAGTCTAACATATTTTATACCGTGATCGAAATGGAAAGTGATTCTTATATTTTTTTTAATTGTAGATAATCTAGGTAAATTTGTCAAAAACAATTTATGATTGTTTTTTCCCCCAGTAATATTAGATCTAGCACATTATAAATAAAAATATTGCAATTTATTTTGAAAAAATAAATCTAAATTTTGTGCATACTATAATTACTTATTTGCCGTCTAAAAAGAACAGTGTAATCAACATTGAAAAAGATTGTAAAACAATTACTCTTGTACCTCTTACACCTAAAGAGGTGCATGCTGATCAAATAAAGCTAAAACGTTAGTATGATGAGGCAATGGGGAGAGCAAATCAAGGTGAGGATCAAGAGGAGAGAAGACCATTGGATTCGGCCTGACTCCAAACCACTACAACCCATTCAGACAATCATCCAAATGTAAACAAATCAGACCATTCAACCACAACTTAAAAATATCCAAACCTGACCGAGAGTGGAGGTATGGCAAAAGGAGTAAAGAAAGTTAGGAAAAGTGAGGAAAATAGTGTGGAAAAACTAAAAAAAACAATGAAGTTTTTATGCTAAAGAGGTGAGGTCAGATCTGAATATCTCACTAACAAACCAATGATTTTACTTTTGTACAAAGAGACGTACTTTAATACTAATGATCTTGATCATATGGTGCCTAGTGCTGCTAGTTCTTTATTGCAGGAGTTTGATAATTTGTTCCCTCACGATACTGCAAGCGGATTACCACCATTGTGTGTGTGGGGGGGGGGGGGGGGGAGAGGATTAGATTGTTTTTGTATGTGAAATTTCAATTCCTAACTAACCATCCTATAAGAGGGATCGAGAGAAGATGATTGGGCTTCAAAGGCAAGTTTATGAGTTAATAGATAAGGGATATATTCGTGAGAATATAAGCCCGTGTGTTGTACCCGTGCTACTCATGTCTACGAAGGATGGAACATGGAGCATGTGTGTTGATTGTCGAGCCATCAATAGCATAACAATTTTGATTCGAGGTCGAATCCTTTCGAGGAGAGGGGATGATGTGAACCGGCCCAGAACACCAATAAGGACTTATTACACGTTTTGGGGCTTGATTCGTATATTTTGAAGGTGTCAACCAAGTCAAGATTTGCAAGGACCATTGAAGTATCAAGAGTAGACCCTAGTACATCTTATCTATGTGTAGGAGTGGTCCATCCCAACTTTATTTGGGTCATGAAGTGAGGAAAGCAAAGGAGCTTGAAGAATCCTACTACAATTTGGAAACATGGGATTAATGGGCTTGATGGAAGACTATAAAACAAAATCTTATGAGCTTTACTTTACTTAATTTTGTTAGCTACAATCTAAGGTTTGTTTGGGCTTAATTAAGACTTTATTTTTAGCTAGGATCCCTGGATTAAGTGATGAGCTTTTCAATTTAGGATTTTGGGTCAGTTTTGAGTGGACCTCTTTTAAGTCTACACACGAGATCTATTAGGATTACTTTTTAAGAACTATTTAAACTCATGTAACCCTAATTTCGACAGTCATTGATTAATTTTAATTATGAACTTCTCAGTTTATGTGTGAGAGTGATTCTTGCATTCTGAAGTTCTTGAGCGAACTAAATTTGACTTATCGAAGATTAACTGGCTTTGTGGCATCATTCTATATATTCTAATAGTGTTGGTGTCTTGGGCAGGTTTCCCTTGTATCACTCTTCTATCAGACCTATTTTGACTTTCCGGGATCAGATCTTATTCTTGGTTGTGAGTTGCGTGACCACGTGATTACAAGGTTCGCTTCAGATACTAAATAAAACTTACTATGGTTATTATATTTTTTGAATTATAGAAGATATACCACACATTTTAAACAAAATTGAGAACTTGCTTCTAGCATAGGCTAACTTACTCTATTTACTTGTGTGAAATAAAAGTTTGCAAAACATCTTGCTGTTGACCAGGAGGCTATATGTAGGCTTTATGATGACACTCCGCATTTTGAAAATCCAAGTTTATAAGAGTTACAAACCATTAAACTCCAAGAACAGTGGGTCGCAGCAGCATGCAGCTGTCACGTCATTTTAATCTATCAAATCACTGAATTTAATCAATCAGTCAGAGCAGATCTATAAGCAATCCAGCCACAACGGATTTTGTTCTCACGAGGGGTTACATAGCGTGTGTAACCCCCCGATGTTTGTTAATGCTGTTAATTTCCCTCGTTCATGTCATTTCCTCACAGTAATAGTTGCTAATTTACACTGCAGTTAATTAGTAACTGGCAATTATATATAATCTTATTCAAAATGTAACAAACCAAAATTACAATCAATATTAACCAGGTGGAATACCTTTGACCACTTACCCACCTTCAGACTGCTCATTCCAACACCCAACGTTTCCACGTTACATTCACTTTTCATCTCATTCTGTGACCTTTTGATATTGAGCCATGGGCACTGCTGAGCAATAGGTCGGTTCTCTGGTGTAAGAATCGGAAAGGGGACACACAAATTCTGCAATCTCCTGAGCATCAGTTTCAGGAAATTTGTATTTTTCAACCAGCAAGCGATCAAGTGACCAAAACTTCAGTTTCCGAATCCGCTTTCGATCCCCATGCCTGTCAAAATAATCCCTGGATAAAAGTTACTCCAATAGCTATCTGTTCGCACTGCAATTAAGAAACAAATGAATACGGTTGTTGAGGAAATACACGCCTACCTTTCTTGGCATCATCAGAGCAAGGTGATCCTAAAACCATTGTGAAAAACAGTTCCATTAGCATATAAATAAACAGATTACGAGACTCAGTGCTCCCATGTGTATTTAAGCAACAAAGAGTTTGCAACATTACATGGTGAGTTGTGCATCAATAAACCACTACATGTTTTCATTCATTGAGCCATATTGTTAGGACATCAGGAGTGAAGAGTACTAGTGTTAGCCATTGACAGTTAGCAGAAGAAGAATGGCAGCATGCGCATTTAAGAAATCCACGTGATTGAATGTTAGTTAGAGTGATTACAGGAGATTGGCAACCCAAAGTGAGCCTGGTATGATGCATAAATTCATATATGCAACAGACAGGCTTATCAAGAAAACATCTCTCTCAAGGCAAGACAAAAGTTCAATCGGGACACATTTTATTCATCCAATTGGTCTCAAACAATAATATCAATGTTTAATCTTGGGCATATTGTCTTTCCATTCACATCCTACATCCTTTTTGTTGGGTTTCGGCTTCCCTTTTAGGAGGAGGATGACCCAAAATCTTGTGTGGATGTAGCCCACATGAAAAGGACCACTTGAAAAGTAGTGCTTCATGTCCCACTTCTTTTGAGCTGCTAAAAAGACCGAATTAGACAAGAAAAAGAAAGAAATAGAGAGAGAGCCGAGAGAAAAAGATAGAAGTTTGTAGTAGAACACTTTGTCTTCTTCCTTGGATTTCCAGCTCGTTCACCGTTGGATGGGGTTGAGAATTGGACATAAGCTTTTAGACGTATTGATCGTCATTCTGAATGGTTGGATTGGAGATTGGAGTTGTGGAAGTTGATTGTTTTGACAAAGATCGGGGCTGTCAGTTTGTGAGTCTTCTCTCAACTTTATTCTCTTTAATTCTTGTTGTATTCCAAGAATAGTTTAATCTTGATGATATATGTTGTAGCACTTAGTATCTAAGGAAGAACATTGTGAATCCATTATTTGTGATAATGGAAGTGTTTGAGTGGACTACAGTCCCGTGGTTTTTCCTTCTCATATTGGGAAGGTTTTCCACGTAAAAATTTGCGTGTTGTGCTTGTGGTATTTTTGGATATATATTTTCCGCATATATTTTGCTTTATTTAGGAGTTTTCTATAGATTCACACAAAGAGGGAGTGTGGAGTATTGTTGTTTCTTCCAACAAGTTGTATCAGAGCTTGGTGTGATCAAGCACCCTAAATATCTTGTCTTGAATAATGGAGGCTGATCTAAGTAGAATGGTGTGTTTGAATGGTTCAAATTATCATATATGGAAAGGTAAAATGGAATATCTACTTTATGTGAAACAATTCCATTTACCTGTGTTTGCATCTGAGAAGCCAAAAAATAAATTTGATGAAGAATGGACTTTGATGCATAGACAAGTATGTGGATATCTTAGACAGTGGGTAGATGATAATGTGTTGAATCATATTGAGGGTGAGACACATGCACACACACTTTGGAAAAAACTTGAGGAGTTGTATGCTTGTAAGACCGCATAGTAAAATGTTTTTGATGAAGCAATTGATGTATTTGAGATACCAAGATGGAACTCCCTTAACGGATCACTTGAACACTTTCCAAAGAATTATTAATCAGCTTGCTGGGATGGGTATCAAGTTTGATGAAGAGGTTCAAGGGTTGTGTTTACTTGGTACATTGTCGGGTTCTTGGGAGACATTTAGAATGTCATTATTTAACTCAGCCCCGAATGGTGAAATCAATATGGATCTGGCTAAAAGTAGTATATTGAATGAAGAGATTAGAAGAAAATCATAGGTATCCTCTCACAGTCAGAGGTTTTGGTTATAGAGAGAAGGGGGAGGAGTAAGAGTAGAGGTTCGAATAATAGAGATAACAGTAGAAACAAGTCCAACAGGTTTGCCAATGTTGAGTGTCATCATTGTGGCATGAAAGGTCATATAAAGAGATATTGCAGACAATTGAAGAGAGAGAACAAAGAGAAAGGGAAGGAGATACAAAATGACGATGGCAAGAATGGTAATCGAGTGGCCACCACTACTTTTGAGGATTTCTTCACTGTTTATGATGATGATGATGTCATTAATTTTGCATGTCATGAGACCATTTGGGTGATTGACAGTGGTGCTTCAACTCATGTTACATCCCGACAAGATTTCTTCACTTCCTATATAACTGGAGACTTTGGGACAATGAAGATGGGCAATGATGACTTGGCCAAAATGGTCGGTATTGGAGATGTGTACTTGGAGATGAGAAATGGCATGAAGTTAGTTCTTCATGATGTGAAGCATATTCCTGACATTCGCTTGAACTTGATATCTGTAGGCAAACTTGATGATGATGGGTATTGCAACATCTTTCATAATGGTCAGTGGAAGCTCACTAGAGGTGTTATGGTTTTTGATCGAGCTTATAAGCTTTCTACTTTGTATATGTTAGAAGCAAAACTCTCCAAAAACATTATTAATGCAATGGATGATGAGTCTTCTACAGAGTTATGGCATAAGAGACTAGCTCATGTGAGTGAGAAAGGCTTGGAAATATTGGCCAAGAAGAATTTGCTATCAGGAATACAGAGTGCATTTTTGAAAAATTGCACACACTGTTTGGCAGGTATACTTGATCTTGTACATTTAGATGTATGTGGTCCTATGAAAACTAAAACACTTGGTGGTTGCTTTTACTTTGTGACTTTCATAGATGATCATTTAAGGAAATTATGGGTATATACCTTGAAAAGAAAAGATCAAGTATTTGATGTGTTTAAGCAATTCCAGGCTCTAATTGAGAGACAAACTGGGAAGAAGTCAAGGTACATCAGAACAGATAATTGGGGAGAGTATTTGGGTCCTTTTGATGAGTATTGTAGGCAACAAGGTATTCGGCATCAAATGACACCTCCAAAGACTCCTCAGTTGAATGGTTTAGCTGAAAGAATGAACATTTGAGAGAGTAAGATGTTTGCTTTCACAATTGCCTATGATCATTACATCTTTCAAAACTCTTTTTAGGGGGAGGCTTTGAACACATTTGTACATGTCCTTAATCTCACGCCATGTATTCCACTTTAGTTTGATGTACCAGACAGTGTTTGGAATGATAAAGATGTTTCTTATGATCATTTGCGTGTTTTTGGATGTAAGGCATTTCTGCATATTCCCAAAGATGAGAGATCGAAGCTGGATGTGAAGACCGACAATGTATCTTCCTAGGCTATGGCTTAGATGAGTTTGATGACAGGTTGTATGATCAAGTTGAGAAGAAACTTGTGAGAAGTCGAGATGTTGTGTTTATGGAAGATCAAACTATATATGATATTGAGAAGACAGAAAAGGTAGTGCCTCGATATAGTGATTGTTTGATTGACTTGGATTTGTCTTATTTGATAGATTTGCCAACACAATTTGAAAAGGATGTTTAAAATGACTTACAATTTCTGATGATTCAGATGTTCCCTTACAGGATGAATCTCATGATCAGTTGCCAGTACCAGAGATACCACCACCTGTTCCACCCAGAAGGTCTACCAGAGATCGACATCCTTCCACTCGGTATTCTGTAAATGAGTACGTGTTATTAAATGACGGGGGGAGAGCCCGAGTGTTATGCAGAAGCCATGGAAGATGAACACAAGTCAAAGTGGGTTGATGCTATGCAAGATGAGATGAAGTCATTGCATGACAATCACACCTTTGATTTAGTGAAGCTACCTAAGGGTTAGAGAGCCTTGACAAACAGGTGGATTTACAAGGTGAAGCAGGAAGACTACACTAGTTGCAAAGGGATTCAAGTAGAGAAAAGGCATTGACTTTGATGAGATTTTCTCTCATGTTGTGAAGATGTCATCCATCCGTGTTGTTCTTGGTTTAGCAATTAGTCTAGACTTAGAGGTTGAACAAATGGATGTGAAAACTGTCTTACTTCATGGTGATTTAGAGGAAGAGATTTATATGGAGAAGCCAGAGGGTTTTAAGTTAAAAGGAAAAGAGGACTATGTGTGTCCGCTCAAGAAAAGTCTTTATGGTTTGAAGCAGGCACCTAGACAATGGTATAATAAGTTTGAGTCTGTTATGGAGGAGCAAGGCTACAAGAAGACTACTTCTGACCATTGTGTTTTTCTGCAAAAATTCTCCGATGGTGATTTTATTATTTATTGCTTTTATGTTGTTGATATGTTGATTGTTGGCATGAATTCTTCAAGAATTAACAAGTTGAAAAAGCAGTTAAATCAGTCATTTGCAATGAAGGACTTGGAGCCAGCAAAGCAGATTCTTGGGGTTCGTATTCATAGATCCAGAAAAGATAAGAAGTTGTTTATATCACAAGAGCAATACATTGAGAAAGTGCTTGAGAGGTTCAACATAAATAATGCTAAAGTGGTTAGCTATCCTCTTGCTACATACTTTAAGTTGAGAACAAAGCAAAGCCCTTCAACAAATGAAGAGAAGGAAGATATGGAAAGAATTCCATATGCCTCAGCAGTAGGAAGCTTGATGCATGCAATGGTTTGTACGAGGCCAGACATAGCTCCTGCAGTTGGTGTTGTTAGCCGGTTTCTTTCAAATCCAGGAAAACAACATTGGAATGCAGTGAAGTGGATTATGAGATATCTACGAGGGACTTCCAAGACGTGTCTTAGTTTTGGGATTGGTAATCCAATGTTGGTTGGCTATACAGATTCTGATATGGCTTGAGATATGGATACCCGTAAGTCTACTTCGGGTTACTAGATCACCTTCTCAGGAGGGGTTGTTTCTTGGCAGTCAAGGTTACAAAAATGCATTGCACTTTCTACAACTGAAGCGGAATTGATTGCACTTTCTTGGCCTCCACTTCCTTGCTCCTCTTCAACTTTATATATGCTTAGAAACCCTAGTATCTATTTTAAAAGATGAAGAAGAAAAGACGAGCTGATGGGGCGCGACCACTACTGATCGGAGTCTTGAGTCATGATTGAAAAAGAGAGTTGGTTATGGGAAGCGAGATGAAGTGAGGGAGTGAGATCGCGGGGAGGGACTAAGAGGAGGTGATGGTTGGCCAGTGAAGGGAAGAGTTGAATGAATTGAGAAAGGGAAGTCGTCGACATAAAGAAGCCGGCCACCGACACTTGAAAGGAGGGTCGACTAGAGGGAAGGCTTCGCAGAGAGAAGCTGGTGGTGTATTGGTGATGTATTGGTGATTCCTTCAACATATATAAGATAACTCAACCTAATATCAACGATGGTGATATTAGATCGGAAGATATTACAATGAAGTTTAAAAGATGAAGATTAATTATTGCTTAAGAATAAGCGAGTGTTTTGATATTAAGTAAGACATTGAATCAAGCAATCTTTATACCAAAACTAAGTTTTGTTCATAAAAATTCAAGATTATAACATTACTTAGATGATTTCTAAAATTTCTTTATAATAATAAAACATTCATGAAGAAAATATTAAGATAGACATTAGGATTCATTCATATCTTAAAGAACTCACCTCAATCACCATCATCCTTGATTTGGATCCAAGAAAGAGATTAGTCAACCATAATTATATATAAGAACACTCTAATACACATGAAATAACTTGAATCAAACTGAAATAATAAGTTTTACAACTAAAATAAAACTGAAATCTAAAACAAGAAGAGCAGAACACAATCTCGGAAAATATTGCAAGACAGATATGATGCTAACTTTGGACTACAATTTAACCCTCTTTCTAAGCGTTTTTCTAGAGAAGGCTATTATATACATATTTATAGGCCTTTTTATTATCTTTCCAGAACATTAAAAAACATATAATTTGGAGCTCGGAGTCAAAGGTTATGACTGAAACGCCGAAAAGTGTTGTGGAAAACTTATTATTTCAGCAACTTGGAGAAGATTTTTGTGTCCGATTTTCTTCCTCATTTTTAGGTGAATCTTTCTTCTTTTTGACCCAAGATAAAGTAACAATCTTCCCTCCATCTTTCCACAAAGCATCGACTAGTCGTAAGGACCAATCTTTACGGTTTGGGTTGATTGTTTTCTCTAAAATGTTCTTGATTTCCCTATTTGCCAACTCGAACTTAGCCACTAGTCTGTGGGTGATAAGGGTACTCACCTTGTGAATTACACCATATTTTCTTATCAAAATCCCAACGGGCTTGTTACAAAAATGTTTCCCCATCACTAATCATAGCCCTGGGCATGCCAAAGCGAGAGAAAATACGCACGCTATGCAAGAATTTATGTTTGTCAAGTTTAGACCAATGTGAAGGAATCGACTTACGGCTAGGTAATTTGCTATGTCGAGCATACCATGGAGAGCCAATATAGGAGACATTACCTATAAAAATAAATTTTCATCAACAAAGAGTTCATTTATTGGAGATTCATCTACTATGTTCTCATAGCTTGAAAGACGGGATAAATGATCAGCCACTACATTCTCTACTCCCTTTTTATCTCAAATTTCAAGGTTAAACTCCTCGAGTAGGAGGATCCATCGAATCAAATGTGGCTTGGAATTTTCTTATGTGAGCACGTATTTCAATGTTGCATGATCAGTGAAAACAATAACAAGAGATCCAACCAAATAAGACTGAAACTTGTATAAAGCAAATACCACAGCTAAGAGTTCGTTTTCAGTTGTAATGTAATTCAAATGAGCATCATTCAAAGTCTTGCTAGCATAATAAATTACATGAGATTTCTTATCTTTTCTTTGCCCTAAAACAACACCTATTGCAAAATCACTAGCATCACACATCAGTTCAAATGGTAAAGACCAATTAGGAGCTTGCATGATTGGTGTAGTGGTCAACAACCCTTTTATTTTTTCAAAAGTTTCTTCAAAATTGGGCATCTTGTGACAACAAGTTACACAATGGTTTGGATATGGTACTGAATGAATGAATGAATCTTCGGTAAAAACCAGCATGTCCTAAAAAGGATCTCACATCTTTCACAGTCCTGGGGGTAGGTAATTTTTGAATGACTTCAACTTTTGACTTATCTACCTCTATCCCTTTTGAAGAGACAATGTGACCTAAGACAATGCCATGTGTCACCATAAAATGACACTTCTCGCAATTAAGTACAAGATTGTTCTCCTCACACCTTTCAAGAACTTTTTCTAAATGCATTAGACATAACTCATAAGAATCCCCATAAATTGAAAAATCATCCATGAAAACTTCCAAAACATTTTCCACCATGTCACTAAAGATACTCATCATACACCTTTGAAAAGTGGTTGGTGCATTACACAAGCCAAAGGGCATTCTTCTATATGCATAGGTACCAAAAGGACATGTGAATGTTGTTTTTCTTGGTCTTGTAATGAAATCTCAATTTGGTTGTAACCTGAGTATCCATCAAGAAAACAATAGAAAGTTCTTCCTGCTAGTTTTTCAAGCACTTGGTCTAAAAATGGAAGAGGAAAATGGTCCTTACTAGTCACCATGTTCAACTTACGGTAATTAATGCACATACGCCATCCAGTTTGGATTCTAGCACTAGCTCATTATTTGCATTCTTCACTATCGTGACTCTAGATTTTTAGGGACAACTTGGGTTGGACTAACCCATTTTGAGTTTGCAATGGGATAAATGATACCTGCATCAAGTAGCTTAAGAATTTCACCTCTCACTACTTCCTTCTTGGTTGGGTTCAATCATCTTTGCATTTGCCTCACAAATTTAGCCTCTTTTTCAAGATAGATTCTATGTGTACATAAAGAGGGCTAATTCCTTTCAAGTTAGTAATTGACCACCCAACTCCTTTCTTGTGTTTTCTCACCACTCTCAAAAACTTTTGTTCCTGTTTTATGCTAAGTTTTGATGAAATCACAATAGGATATGATTCATCTTCCCTAGAAATGCATACTTAAGATCACTCAGTAAAGGCTTCTTTTCATAGCTTATAAGGTTGAACAAGAGATGTCTCAACTTTCACTTAGGCTGAAATCAAAGGCTCAAACAATGGAGTCCATTGACCGATTGACATAATAGGCATTGGATCTAGATAAGTCTCGAGTTCTCTTACTTCCTCATCAACACATTCCAAAGAACAAAATCTTTCATCATGAATTAAAGTTCTCTTTAATGGATCCTTTATCCCTTCTCTCTCAAAGTGTTCTTGACAAATAGTTTGAATCAAATCTACCTCTCTAATGTCCTCATGTTCACCAATTTGTTTGGAGATATTAAAAATATTCATCTCCAATGTCATATTCCCAAAAGACAATTTCATCACCCCATTCCTACAGCTTAATTAAAGGCTCAAACAATGGAGTCCATTGACCAGTTGATATAATAGGCATTAGATCTAGATAAGTCTCGAGTTCTCTTACTTCCTCATCAACACATTCCAAAGAACAAAATCTTTCATCATGAATTAAAGTTCTCTTTAATGGATCCTTTATCCCTTCTCTAATGTCTTCATGTTCACCAATTTGTTTGGAGGTATTGAAAATATTTATCTCCAATGTCATATTCCCAAAAGACAATTTCATCACCCCATTCCTACATTTAATTAAAGCATTGGATGTAGCTAGGAAAAGTTTACCTAAGATGGTCGAGATGGGAGCATTAGAACCTGGAGCAGATGAGGTGTCTAACACTATAAAATTAACAGGAAAGTAGAATTTATCTACTTGTATCAATACATCCTCAACAACACCCGAGGAATCTTGATTGACCTATAAGCTAATTAAATGGTGATTCGAGTAGGCTTTATTTCCCTTAGACCTAATTGTTTGTAAACGAGTGTAGGGTATTAAATTCACACTTGCTCTTAAATCCAACAAAGCTTGGTCTATCTTATGACTTCCAATAATGCATGAAATGGTAGGACAACTAGGATCTTTGTATTTGGGAGGGTCTTAAACCGGATGATGGCACTAGCATGTTCGAGTTAGAAAGGCTCTTTCTTTTACATTCAATCTCCTTTTAATCGTGCATAAGTCCTTAAGGAACTTTGCATAAGATGAGACTTGTTTAATTGCATCAAGGAGTGAAATGTTTACTTTTACTTGTTTGAACAATTCATAGATTTTTGAGTTCATAAGATCATGTTTAGATTTTCCTAACCTTTGTGGAAATGGTGGTCTAGGAACAAATTCTAAAGGGTGGTGATGGCTTGGATTTGTTCATGGTTTAAGGGTTCACCGGGTGAGGATTCACTTATATGCATCTGACCTCTAGAATTTGGCATTGGTTGAGCTGGGATTTTTCCCTTCTCTTGAATGCTTAGTGATTGTGTCAACTTGGTTAGTTGACTTCGAATGTCATCTAAGGTCTTATTGGTCTGATCTTGAAATTTGTTAACTTGGTTGTTGATTCCTCCTTGTGTTTGCATGAATTGTTGAAGAGTATCCTCTAGGGATCTCTTATGAGGTGGTTGGTATGTGTTATGTGTGGGATAATGAAATGGTTAGGGTGGAGGTTGAAATGTTTGAGGTACTAAAGAGCCCTCATTTCTCCGTCCAAAATTTGGGTGGTTCCTCCATCCAGGATTATAAGTATCAGAGTAGGGATTGCCTACTTGGTTTGAAAATGGTTTTCTAACATTACTTGAATCAGAAGTTTGGCCATATAACACCTCCTTGAAAACTGGAATAGTAGGGCACTCTGTTGTCCTATGCCCTTTACCCTCACAAACAACACCACTTTCCTTTTGTTGTTCACTCATGACATGCACTTTTTTAATCTCAAGAGACTCTACTTTTCTAGCCAATGAGGCTAATCTAGCATTGAGGTCATCAGTATCTTTCAGTTGGAACTTCCCACTTGAATGAGAAATGGTGTTTCTAGATTCAACATGAAGTGGGAGAGAAGTCTCCCATTGCTTTGTGTTTTCAGCCAATTGATCAAAAAAATCAAAAGCTTCACTTGGTTCTTTGTCATAAAACTCACCATTACACATGGTTGACACTAGGTTTTTAAAATCTGCAGTAAGAGAGTGAATAGAAGAAACTCACTAACCTCCACATCTCAAAACCATGGTGGGGACAAACATTTAACAAGTCTTTAAACTTTTCCCAAGCTTGGTGAAATGACTCATTTGGACTACAAGAAAAATTCATCATTTGACGTTGTAAGGCTGCTGTCCTATGACTAGGGAAGTATTTTTTCAAAAATTCAGTTTGCATTTCCCTCCATGTACCTATAGACCTAGGACGCAGGGAGTTTAGCCAAAGCTTGGCTTTATCTTTTAGAGAGAATGGGAATAATTTAAGCCGAATGGTTTCCTCAGTGCATGTTCTATTGCATACCTCTTCAAACTCCTTAATGTGTATGTATGGATTTTCAGAATCCATACCATGAAATGTGGGAAGAAGTTGAACCATGACCGGTTTGAAATTGAAAGCTTGTTGGTTAAGAGGCAATATAATACACGAAGGTGTACTTTGTCTAGCCGGGTGAAGATTCTCTCGAAGGGTTCAGAAATTAGGTTGATCTTTGAATTATGGAGGTCCATTACCTTGAACACTCCCTTCACCCTCTATATCTTCAACATTAGCCATGATGAAATATAATATAACAATTATATGAATATGAAAGGAAAGGAGAAAGAAAAACAAGATTGCAAATTTTTAGAGTAATAGCTGAGAGAGAATACAATAAATTAGGAAATACACACTCTAACTAATAAGCAATATTAACAACAATAAACATTAAAAGATAATTGTAACAAGTATGAATAAAAAGGCGGTAATACCGGCCAAGAACTTAAAACAAAAAATATTAGATAAAAAAATCATAACAAAATAAAATAAAATAAAAAAGAGGCGGTTGAACCAATCATAATTCAACAATTACTACTCCAGTCCAATCTAACTTTATATATATATATATATATATATATATATATATATATATATATTTCAATAATCAAATCTAAATTTGTTACCTTTGCTTGCTAGCTCTGACAATGCGCCAAAATTGTTTGACCACTATTTATGATCGACTTGTTTTAAATCACAAGTGCATGAGTGTGCGATGTAGCAATTAACTCGGTAAGATCGAGGTCATATCCACAGAGAGCTAGATTTAGAAATTAAGCTAGGTAACAAAAAATATCTTAGGAGAATAATTAATGGATTTTTTTTCTAAGATGAAAGAGAGTAAATAGATTTTAAATGACAAGAAAAACTAAGTCCTGGTTCCAAATCAATTTTAATGGTGATGTATTGGTGATTTCTTCAACATATATAAGATAACTCAACCTAATATCAACGATGGTGATATTAGATCGGAAGATATTACAATGAAGTTCAAAAAGATGAAGATTGATTATTGCTTAAGAATAAACGAGTGTTTTCATATTAAGTAAGACATTGAATCAAGCAATCTCTATACCAAAACTAAGTTTTGTTCATAAAAATTCAAGATTATAACATTACTTAGATGATTTCTAAAATTTCTTTATAATAATAAAACATTCATGAAGAAAATATTAAGATAGACATTAGGATTCATTCATATCTTAAAGAACTCACCTCAATCACCATCATCCTTGATTTGGATCCAAGAAAGAGATTAGTCAACCATAATTATATATAATAACACTCTAATAAACATGAAATAACTTGAATCAAACTGAAATAATAAGTTTTACAACTAAAATAAAACTGAAATCTAAAACAAGAAGAGCAAAACACAATCTCGGAAAATATTGCAAGACAGATCTGATACTAACTTTGTACTGCACTTTAACCCTATTTCTGAGCGTCATTTGGAGAAGGCTATTATATACATATTTATAGGCCTTTTTATTATCTTTCCAGAACATTAAAAAACATATAATTTGGAGCTCGGAGTCAAAGGTTATGACTGAAACGCCGAAAAGTGTTGTGGAAAACTTGGAGAAGATTTTTGTGCCCGATTTTCTTCCTCATTTTTAGCTGAATCTTTCTTCTTTTTGACCCAAGATAAAGTAACAATCTTCCCTCCATCTTTCCATAGATATCTCCTCCAATTCCTTGTTCCAAATTTTGACGTTTAAATTTCCTGAAATAATTCATTTAAGCTCCAAAAACTTAAAATTCATTACTAAAAAGCACATCAATTATTATAAAATCCAAAATAAAAACAATAAATACATATGTAAAATAAGAGACTTAATGATACTTTTGATGCACAATCAATCCCTCCAAGACATTTTTTAGATTTTCAATGGGGATACAATGCATGATGTCACTCAAAATTAGAAAAAAGATAAAGTTGAAAAGCATACTCAAGGAAATGCAAGAGATGAGAGCTTTAAAGCATGCACACAAAATGAATGAAGGTTTGTAAATTACGATCTCTCTAGAATATTTTTAGATTTTCAATGGGGATGCAATGCATGATGACACCTAAAATCAAGAAAGAGATAAAGCTGAAAAGCATTCTCAAAGAGGTAAGAGCTTGAAAGCATGCACACAAAATGAACAAAGGTTCGTAAATTACGATCCCTCCAGAATATTTTTAGATTTTCAATGGGGATGCAATGTATGTTGATGCATGTATACTTACCTGAGAGATATAGGTCCCCTTTCTTCCTCTAGGCCTTGTTTTCCGGGATTTAGACCTCTGGATTTGATGGCTTTGGCGGCTTCTCGTTTCTGCTTACTCAAGCCATAACTTATGATTTATGGAGTCAACTTCGTGATTTGATGGCTTCTTGCTTCTGCATACTCAAGCCACAACTTGTTGATTTTGACAACTGCAAATGATAGATCTTTCATATCACATGCCCTCCTGAGTTTGATCCAAATTCTTTTAAAAGGAATAATGGAGCCGACTTCAATTGCATTTGTAGATTGCCCTCGGTCAGGTCATGCCCCAAAAGTGTTTTAGAATTCAAGGGTTTGTAGGAAGTGGTTGGTTATTTGCAAAGATGGTGTTTTCATGTGAGATTTTTGGAATTTCAAAGTCATTCCCAGCACAAAAATCATTTTGATTGCCCAATCGGGTCATGTCACACCAGTGTTTTAAGCTACGAGTGTTGGCAGGAAAGGGATGACTATTTGCAAAAATTGTTTTCATGTAAAACTTTTGGAATTTCAATGTCATTTCAAGCACAAAAATTATTTTGATGTTTGTTTAACAAACTTGTTCTCGAAAGAACTCAAGTGATCTCATTATTAGGTTTTATGTTGACTTTGACAAGAATGCGGAATGATATTTGCAAGTCTCGTATCTCGTATATCAGGAAGGTTTCGATCAGGTCGTGTGAAACATTTGTAAGGATTTTTCAAATGGAAAAGCATCGCTTATCGATCTAGATAACTCGTATTTGATGAGAAAGGACTTTATTAAGCTTGTAATGTAGACTTAGGTTACTGCTACGAAAAAAGATATTTGTAGGCTCAAAAAGTGTTTACGGGTTTTTTAGACCAAGGATCACTTAGTGCTTACTCTTAGAACTTCATTTAGCCCTCATGATTGATTTTCATAGTGACCTAGGATGCCCCCCAGTGTTTGTTTGGGCTTTCATCTTGACATGTCCCCCAGTATTTGTTTGGGTTTTTTCATTGGTATTTGGCACTAAAGTTGTGCTAACATGACATGCCTCCCAAGTATTTTGTTTGGGCTTTTTCATTGGTTTCTTGTCAATAACATTATGCTGACTTGACATGCCCCCCATGTAAATTGTTTGGGCTTTTGATGGTTTTTGGCACTAACGCCGTGCTGACTTGACATGCCCCCGAAGTATTTTGTTTGGGTTTTTCATGGTTTTTGGCACTAACATCGTGATGACTTGACATGCCACCCAAGTATTTTGTTTGGGTTTTGTCATGGTTTTTGGCACTAACGCCGTGCTAACTTGACATGTCACCCAAGTATTTTGTTTGGGATTTTTATTGGTTTTTGGCACTAACATGGTGTTGACTTGACATGTCCCCCAAGTAATTTGTTTGGGTTTTTTCATGCTTTTTGGCACCAACGTCGTGCTGACTTGACATGCCCCCAGCTTTGTCCGGGCGTCACTTGTCATTGAGGACTGTTTTGTAGATTTTTTTTTGCACTTGGCCTCGAGTGTAGGGTGTGATCCTTGTCGGGGTTAATTATCAAAAAATAATTATTAGGCTCAAATAGGGACTGCCAGGGATATTTGAGACTTTATGAGGGCATATCAAAGATAGCCTTTTCTCATTTCAAAAACATGCAATCTCAATCAATAAGCTTTGCTTTTCCACGCGAAACAAGTTTTTGATTTTTTTGATTATTTGTTTGGCTAAGAAATTACCTTTATTATGTGGCATTTGGTGGTATGCGATCACCCTTCAATGAAATCCTTTGAATTCTCAAAACACATTTGTTAAACAAAAATCAAATTGGCATTTCTTTTTGTAATAGATTTTGATTCGCCAAAAATCTTTATTAAATCATTGGATCATGTATACTTTGGATGAAAGGGTATATGGAGTGCTTGTGTTATTTAGACAAAAAAATCAAGGATACATCATAAACATAAGAAAATATGTAATCATTGAAAATAAGGGTTTCCTCAACAACAAAAAGGTATTTGTGGTATTTGCATGCAAAATTGCAAGCAAGTCAAAGAGCAATTATGGAAGGATGCTTAATTTTCCAACTCTGGTGCATTTCTTTCTCAAAGACCCTTGTAGAAATCATTTCAGTGCTTGCTCGAGTACACCGTCAAGATAAGCATCATAGCTTTCAGACAAACTGGTTTTCTCGGATATGGAAATGGCGGTGAGCATTCTTCTTTGTCCATAGTTCTTTGATAGGATTGAGTGTTAATGTACAGTTGCTCTTCGGGGACCTATGTTTCTGCCTTACGATGATGTGTTATGCAATGATAAATGCATGTGAATACAAATGTATGTACATATATAACAAGCGAATTATCAGGAATTGTGTACCCAAAAGCAAATTCTAAGCCATTACATGAGAGGTAAGCTTTCTCCCGGGATTGGGGGAGACAACAGCGCGCAGTGAAAATGGGATTGTTTATAGCCGTAAAATTTACAACTATAATTCTAAGGAGTCGCCACCTAGTATTAAGGTTACTAGGAACCTGGTGTTCTGCGAGAGTCTTGGGTAAGTAGACTTATTGTGCAAGGGGAAGACGCATCACCCCCATTGCACCCTGCTTAAGGTAAGCTGCAATGTTGATTGATTATTTTTTATAAATCATTTTTCATTGATCTTTTCTAAAATTTTGACATGATTTCTCTTCGATAGAGAATCTCTACCTCATTCCAGGTTGAAAGACTAATTAAAAATGAATTTTACACTGCATTTTAAAAATCTTATTTTTAATCATTTACGAGTGTACTTTAGAGTGTAATTTGACATCGTGATAAATAAAACTAAATGGTTGTTAAATTATTTTTGATATTTTGGCCGAATGCCAATAGATAATCATAAACTGCTTACGATATCCAATTTTCGCTTTTAAAACATGGAAAAGATGCAATATATTTTTTTGCAAAAAAAACACAGTGGGAAAAACTTTGGGACCCGACCGTATGCACGAAAACACATTCTTTTGTTTCTTTTTTTTGAAATGCAATTTTATGTTTTTTTGTTATTATTTGTTTTTGCAACTCACACATTCATTCTCTTTTTCATTATATTTTTTGGGTACAGTTTACAATTACATAATAGTTACAATAATAAATAAACATAACAATTTAAACACAAAACAACATTCAAAATAACCAAAACAACACATCGGGAGCACTGTTGACATATGGAGCCGGCAGAAGCAGTGGCGGCACATGGTCCCACGCGCCACCACGAGTGGAGCGAAACGACGGGGGTTGTTGATCCTGACTCGACTGGTCGGGGAGGGGCTACAGCTGCCCTCAAAGGGACTGGCGGCTGCAGCCCCAAAATAGAGAGTATATTAGGGTTTCCTTTTTTGTATCTTTTTTAATTTTCGGGTGCCCAGTCCACACCCTTTTTTTAAAAAAAATAAATATATTGTGACAAAAAAGATTTTTTTGATGGTAAAAACTAGGAAGAATGATGTTTTTATCTCTAATTTTGGCTTCCAATTTCACCTAAAAAAGTTTCGTCACTGAAAATTCTTATCGTCTTAATTTAACCCAAATTAGGCTTTTCAACTTAATTTCTCATCAATTAAGCCCTTAATAAAATTAATTTGATCCATTTAAAATATAATTAAGCCCTTGAGCTTAATTAAATCCTTAAGTTGAGCTCTCAATTAATTCCAAAATATAATTGCACTTTTAAATTGGTCGACGATAAAATCAAATCAACCCATAAAAATATAATTATGTCGCGCGACTTAATTTCTACACAGATTTATTAGATGATAAATAACTTTTTTCCTTAAATCTGTATTTGCTCTATTTTGGGGACAAGAGATACAACCGGGCTTTCGAAAATGTCCAAAAAATCCACATTGATTTTGCTACCCTCGCTAACCCTTTTTATTTTATTTTTGTTATTTTCAGTATATTTTGGAGAGTCACCCAAAAATTGGGTGATGACGCTTATGTTGGCAGAATTTAACTGTCTCTTGTAAAATTCATATCGCCTTCATATCACATCGTTTTGAGCTGAAATTTTGCGTTTATAGGTCTTTGAGTCCTGAGTCCAAGAAAAATGACTTTGCATCAATCAGACTTTTGTAGCTCGAGATATTGAAATATAATTAAGCTCTTGCACTTAATTAAATCCTTTAGTTGAGCTCTCAATTAATTCTGAAACATAATTGCACTCTTAAATTGGTCGACGATAAAATCAAATCAACCCATAAAAATATAATTATGTCGCGCGACTTAATTTCTACACAGATTTATCAGATGATAAATTACTTTTTTCCTTAAATCTGTATTTCCTCTATTTTGGGGACAAAAGAGATACGATCAGGCTTTCGAAAATGTCCAAAAAATCCACATTGGTTTTTTTACCCTCGTTAGCCCTTTTTATTTTATTTTTGTTAATTTCGTTATATTTTGGGGAGTCACCCAAAAATTGGGTGATGACACTTAAGTTGGCAGAATTTAGTTGTCTCTTTTAAAATTCATATCACATCGTTTTGAGCTGAAATTTTGGCATTTATAGGTCTTTGAGTCCTGAGTCCAAGAAAAGTGATTTTGCATCAATCGGATTTTTGTAGCTCGAGATATTGAAGTTGGAATGGACAAAGGTCGATATCGGCATATTGCAAGATGTGACTTTGAAGGCTGTGATTTCCATGATATTTCTTTCTTTTCTTCCTTTTTTGTCTCTTTTTTTGTTCTTCACTTTTGGCAACTTTGCCCATGTTTTCATCAAGCATCACTTCTTTATTTTCACATAATTTCCAACCATAATTCCATGACATATCATAATTATATGCTCTACTAAGGCTTATACATGGATAAAGCAAAGAAAAAATAAACAAGCTAAAAAGGGGCTCACTAAGGGGATAATATGTTTTAGGTTGGCTTTTTGGCTCAAATGGTTAAGATTTCTAATGACTTAATCATTTTCATGCATATATGTAATGTGAATGTAATCTCAACAAGATATGAAGCAAGTTCTAGAAATACATATTATTGAAAGAACGAACAATTAAATAATATAATGTTGAAGCCTTAAAAGCTTACATTGGTATAACACTATAATGTTAACATGACATATTTTCAGAGTCAAACCCTAAACCAAATAAACATTAAAACTTGCATGCACACTCATTCATTCAATTTATATTTTCATCTATCTCACTTAATTCTCATACATAATACACATATTCTCAAAAAGCAATGGGAGTTCAAAAAGATCAATCATACATTTTTTTTTGAAAGAATAAAGAAAAACAAAATAAGAAAACTGACATTTTCCCAATACCACCACACTTAAAAGATAACATTGATCTTAATGTTGAAAATGAAAGAAAGGGATATAAGAGAATGACAAAAATGCAAATAAAAATAAAAATAAATAAATAAATAAAAGATAAGGGAAAAGGAAAGCAAATCTAATTTTGTGTTGGGTTGCCTCCTAAGAAGCGCTTTTGTTTTATGTCATTGGCTCGACATGTGGTATGCTCATTCATCATAGATCAATTAAGTTAATTGCACAGAAGTGGTGATTTCTGTCGTCCAACTTTCATAGAAAGGTTTCAAGCGATGCCCATTGACCTTGAGTACGTTATTTGTTTCTAAACTTGTAATTTTAATTGCACCATAAGGAAAAATATTAGAAATAACGAAGGGCCAATCTAACGAGAATGCAAATTGCCATGAAAAAGCTTCAAACGCAAATGATAGAGATGGACTTTGTCTCCAGCATAAAACTCTTTTCTTGTAATCATTTGGTCATGAATACTCTTAGTCTTATCTTTGTAAATCCTTGCATTCTCATAAGAGTCATTTTGAATCTCTTCCAAATTGCAACTTTCTTGCAATCCAGCAGCATCATAATCTAAATTATATTTTTTATGGTAAAAAAAGCTTTGTGTATAAGTTCCACTAGTAGGTGACATGCTTTCCCATAAATCATCCTAAGAGGTGAAATTTTTATTGGTGATTTGTAAGCAGTTCGGTAAGCCCAAAGAGCATCACCAAGTCACAGACTCTAGCCTCGCTGGTTGGGTTGCACTGTCTTCTCCAAAATGGACTTGATTTCTCGATTTGAAATCTCAGCTTGGCCATTCATTTAAGGATGGTATTCCGTAGAAGTCTGATGACTCATATGATATTTATGTAACAATGCTTTCATTGAACGATTGCAAAATTGTGTGCCATGATCACTAATGATAGCTTTAGGGATTCCAAACCTGTCAAATATGTGAATCCTGAAAAAATCTACAACAACTTTAGCATCATTAGTTCATGTAGCTTTTGCCTCAATCCAATTGGTCACATAATCAACTTCAAAAAGGATATAAAAGATTGCCAAAATAAGAAGGAAATGGACCCATAAAATCAATACCCCAAACATCAAAAATCTCGTTTACAAGAATATTCGTTAAAGGTATTTGATTCTTATGAGTGATATTACTTGTTTTTTTTGACATTTTTCACATGATTTGCAAAAATGAAATGCATCCTTAAAAATAGAAGGCCAATAAAAACCACTTTCAAGTACCTTACGGGATGTTCTTTTTACTTCAAAATCCACTTCTTTGGATAATAGTTTGCACAAGGGTGTTGTAATCTTCGAGAAGCCTTTGATAAAACATCGATAGAAACCTACATGGCCAAGAAAAGAACAAACTTTCCTCACGCATGAGGGGTAAGGTAATGATGAAATAACATTTATTTTAGCTTTATCAACCTCTAATCCATGTTAAGACACAATATGCCCAAGAACTATTCTTTGATCTACCATAAAATAACACTTTTCATAGTTCAAGAAAAGGTTAGTTTCAATGCACTTTTTCAAGATCAAAGATAAGTTTTCTAGACATCTATCAAAAGAATCACCATACACCGTGAAATCATCCATGAAAACCTCAATTATTCTTTCAACATAGTCAGAAAAAATACTCATCATGCATCTTTGAAAAGTTGCAGGTGCATTACAGAGGGCATTCTTCTATATGCATATGTACCAAATGGACATATAAACGTAGTATTTTCTTGATCCTTAGGATTAATAACAATCTGATTGTATCCACTATATCCATCAAGAAAGCAATAAAAAGACTTACCTCCCAGACATTCAAGCATTTGGTCCATGAATGGTAACGGAAAATGATCTTTACACGTAGAAATATTAAGTTTTCTATAATCAACACACATTCTCCATCCACTCGAGATGTGAGTAGGAATGTATTCATCATCTTTGTTTTTCACCAATGTGATTCTAGTCTTTTTAGGCACCACATGGATTTGCGCCACTCATAATATTTGTGATGGGGTAAATGACTCTTGCATCTAATAGTTTTAAATTTCAGCTTTGACGATCTCCATCATGGGTGGGTTCAACCTCTTGTGCATTTCCCTTGTTGGTTTTGTATCATCTCCAATAATATAAGATGCATACAAATTGAGGGACTAATGCCCTTGATGTCAGCTAAAATCCATCCAATAGCTGTTTTGTGATCACACAACAACTTCAGAAGTTTTTCCGCTTACGCACTGGTGAAACCTTTTGCTATGATAATAGGAAGTGTATTTTATTGCCAATAAATACATACTTCAAATTATCAGGCAAAGGTTTGAATTCTAACTTGGGAAACTGTAAAATAGATGGCAAAAGCTTTTTATGTGAAAATACTAAATCAACAAAGATATTACCATGGGGAATGGTTTGCAAAGCTTACAAAGTTAGTGTTGCTTCGTGCATATTTTGGGGAACATGTGTGTGCCTCTCCATCTCCTCTAATTGTGTAAAATAATATCCATACCTCAAAACTACGCTTAATACCACACAATCAAAATCACAAACTTGCTGCACACACTTATCAACTTGTCACAACATGGGATAGAATAAACATTGCTATAAGGATATTTCATTGCATTATAAAAATTAAATTCAATCTTTTCATCTTCGACCTCCATAGACAAAGTATCCTTACCATGGTCAATCTTTGTATTGATAGTTTTTAAGAATAGTCTCCCAAACAATATAGGAGTACTGGAATCACAAGAGTTATGCTCCATGTCAAGAATATAAAAGTCACATGGAATTAACAAGCTATCAATTTTGACTACGACATCTCCTATCACACCAAGTGGGTAAACAAAATTATGATCCGCAAGTTGTATTACAATGTTGGTTTTATTCAAAGGCTTTAAACTAAGAGATCATGTTTAGTGTTATGCCTAAGCTTTTTAAACATGTTTAGGCATAACACTAATGGATGTATCTAAATCGCTGAGAGCCGTTTTTAAAACTAACATTGCCAATAACACATGAGATAGTAAACACACCTGGTCTTTCTGCTTCAATGGCATATTCTTTTGAGCAACAACAGATACGACCTCTCCCATAATTACCATTCCATGACGTTTCAGTTCGAAAGCTCTTTTGGTAGTGCACAACTCCTTCAAAAATTTAGCATACTTGGGAATTTGCTTAATAGCATCAATCAAAAGAATGTTGAATTCCACTTTCTTGAAAACCTTTAAAATCTCTCTTTCTTTGTCTTCTTTCTTAGACCTAGAAGAACTCACAGGAAAGGGTGAAATTGTTTTAAAATTGGAATTGATTGAGTGAGGAGTTACCTTTGGAGTGGTCGTCGTTGTTGTCTCAGTTTGTGAAGGAGGAGTTGGTTTCTTCTTGCTACTCAATTCATTTTCTATGTCTTCTTCTTCCTCCATCTCAACTTGTTTTGACTTGTTTTCTCCGAGCTCTTTCCCACTTTGCAGCATGATTGCATTAACATTCTCTTTTGAATTTAATACTTGGGAGGGCAATTTTTCATTCATTTATGTTTCCAGTTTGCCCTCACTTGAAGCTATTTGCCCCATTTGCTACTCCAAGTTATGAATACTCGAACTTAATCCAACATTGAGCTTATATGAAAATAATTATGTGCTTGAAGATTGTCAAATAAAAGTGATTTGCTAAGTTCTTTTTAGGCAATTGGGTTTTTGGTGTATCAACTAGAGTGTAAACCTTTAATATATAGAGACTAAAGAGTTATTTGTATTTTAATGATAACCTAAAATAGAAATACCAAAGTGTAAGCATGTCAAAATGAATGAATACCAAAGAATATCTTTCTATCTATCTATCTATATATATGGTCTCTAGATTACATCTATTGCTTCATTTTTCATTTTGACATCCCATCATTAAATAAAAAATAAGATTACAGTAGAGAGAATCTCAAAAGAAGAACGTGTTAATTTGGAAAGTCATTCGAATGACTGTAGAGAGCGATTCTTGAATATGGATTCTGGTACACCTCTGTGTAATTGTTTATATGTTCTTGATAATTCAACATGAATAATTATTATAACATGAAATATTAGTCTTAACATGATGTGCTTAAATATTATGAGAATTGATTTTGTTTAATCATGAATTTCATTTAAATTATAATAAATTAAAATGTTATGTTAATTATGATGGTGTTTAATTATGAAATGTGAAATGTGATTTTTTTAATTATAAATTGTGAAGTGTGTTGAGAGTTGAATTATGGATTGTTACGTTGTTTTTTTTTCTTTTCATAAGAAGTTGGGAGCTAGATAAAAACAAAAAAGCCTAAATTTCTTGGACTAAGCCGCATATGTTACATGCAACTGATGAAACTGCGCTATTTTGAATTGTATTTTTTTACTGTGCTTTTTTTTAATCTTTCATAGGTCACTACCAGCTAATTAATAATTAGATTAAACAGTAGTAGTTAGTTAACAATGCAATCCACTATCCTTTTCTACGAGACAACTCGCTGTCAATGATCAATCATCGAACTTTAGATCGATCAAGTATTGACGAGTAAAAATGATTGGTGATAAACGGAAGGCATTAAATACAGTGTGCTTCATCACATGTCACTTGACTGCATCATTATCAATACCGGTTTTTTTATTGGAACGGAATGTTCCGGTTTCGAAGCGTTTCGGTGTTCTGTTTCGGTATCATACTGTTCATATATAATTAATTAAATATATATATATATATATATATATATATATTTATATATGGAAAAAAAGTAAAATATTAATTTAACAAGAATAATTAAAATTTGAATTCTTTTTTATTTAAAATATTTTGGTGTTTTTAAATTATTTTGATGTATAGATGTTAAAAATAATTTTTAAAAATAAAAAAAATAGATTTTAAACCCGGAACGGAACCAGGGCGTTCCGACCGGAATTTGGCCGGAACGGACCGGAATTAAAACCGGGACAAAAACGACGTCGTTTTATCTCGATTTTGTAAATGGAACGGAACGAAATGGAATTGATAACATTGCTTGACTGCATTTTTAATTTGGTTGTCTGTTACTGTGTTCTTTTAATTAATTTCTTATATATTTATCTTAAAAATATTAAAAAATATTTTTTTAATAATTTTAATGGGCTAAATTAAAAAATCAAAAACTTACACATGAACCGCAAAAGTAGCGTAACCAAGATGGTTTTTGCAAACCTCTACTCCCATAAATGAGTTAAATAATAATAAAAAACTGTTACAATGTAAAATACAAAATGTTTGGCCTATAAATTGGAAAGACGACTATGAGCATCTTCAACAAAAAAAAAATTCAGAGAAGCTAAATAAATAAAATAGTTTATTGAATAGTATAAATATAGTACTTTTTATATTTATGCTCCAATAAAAAAATATTTAAAGAAATTAAATCTATTTTAATATATATATATATATATATAATATTGATTATTTATTTGTTAATAAATATTAACTAATACAAATACAATCAAAGCTATTTTTTGTATAAAGATATATTAAACAATTTTGGATTTTTTTGATCAAATATATAAGAATAACTTTTCCATTTAGAAATATTATTTTAGTTATTTAATATAGCAAGTTATAAAAAATAAATAATTTTCTCTTAATTTTTTTTCTATATTTCCTCTTAATTTTTTTCTTAATTCTATCATTGGAATTGCTATAAAAGAAACAGCAAGTAAAAGACATGTATAGTAATGGCCTAGAAATGCAATCACTTCGTCAACCACATTTTGGTACCGGAAAAGAAATTTACTTCTGCGTATTCATTACTTTTGCAACCTTAGAAAACTCTCTCTGCTTTTTCTTTCTTGGCTACTTCTTAGCTGGTCTCTGCCTCAAAATTTCAAATCTTTTTAACCGTAAAGCGTGCAGCTACCATATCCTTTTACAAGTTTTTCTGAAGATTTCGTAACTTTGAAGAGTTACTGAAAGGTCAACATGGGCAATTGCCTCAGATCTCACTTTTGTGATCCTAGCACTCGTAGCTCCGTAGTAAACAACGGTCCTTCCACCTCAGGTATCTTTCTTGCCTTTGCTACTTGTTTTGGATGGATGTCTTAATAGCTTCACATGTTGTTTGTTGATTCGTGTTTTTCCCTTTTGTAATGATAATCTAATGATTTTTTCCCTTCCATTTTTGGATGTTATATATAGGGACATCTAAAATCAATTACAGCAACACCACCATAGATTTCTCAGCCACAAGTGGCAGTGCTGCTTCCAAGAGTCAATTCTCTGAGGCTGTGAGTCATGATGAAGGAAATGAAGCGACAAATAATCCAATTGGACAAATATTGGAATCACCAAACTTGAAGGAGTTCACTTTTGCAGATTTGAAGAGTACAACAAAGAATTTTAAATCAGATACTTTGTTGGGTGAGGGAGGTTTTGGTAAAGTCTATAAAGGTTGGATTGATGAGAGGACTTATGCACCCTCCAAGTCTGGCAGTGGCATGGTGGTTGCTATCAAGAAATTGAACCCAGAAAGTATGCAAGGGTTTCAAGAATGGCAGGTATTTTCATTTTCAAATTTCGCTGTGTTGATATTCATGAAAGGTATTATTGAACATTTAGTAATAATTCAGCTATCAATTTTCGCCCTCTTTCTCTACTTTTCCGTTTTTGAGTTTGCAGCCAATCCATTAATGGAGGGGCAAGCAAGTATTTTCAATTCTAAATTTCAGCTGTGTATTTTCAATTCCAAAGATCAAATGTGTTGGTATTCAAGAAAAGGTATAACTGAACATTTAGTAATCTTTCGATTATCAATTTTCTTGTTTTTATTGAGTTTTTGACCAATCCATTAATGTAGGGGCAGCAAAGAATAATGGGAAAGAAACCATGGTTTTTGTTGTTGGTTTTTTTCTTTTTTCTTTCTATAATGGGTCCGAGCTAGCATGACTTTGTGCATGCCATTGAATGGAATTTCAATGGTGTGGTTGGTAGAAGGTGACCTTTTCATATGGTAACCATTGCAGTCCAACCTTTACAACTATGAGCAATCTTTTCAAGAAAATACCAGGAAAAACTCCTCCTTGCTTATTTTGAGGCGGGGTTTAGGGCAAGATCCTCGAGTTCTTTGCCACATACCAATGCTTCATTGGCCACATATTGGCTTGGTGTTTAGAGAACTTTAAATTTATGCAATCTAGCCCTTATTTCTTGATGCTAAATATCTGTTTCATTTTTCGTTTGGTAATACAGTCAGAGGTGAACTTTCTAGGAAGGTTATCACATCCCAACTTGGTTAAGTTGTTGGGCTATTGTTGGGAGGATCAAGAGCTACTCCTTGTGTATGAATTTTTGCAGAAGGGAAGCTTGGAGAACCATCTTTTTAGAAGTAAGAGTTGCAAGGAAAAAAGAGTGATATAGGGACGAAAAATGGGATAGAATTAGCTAATTCAGAGATAAATTCTCTTTTGATTGTTGGATTGGTTGTTTGTGCAGAGAATCCCCATATTGAACCCCTCTCTTGGGATATACGGCTAAAGATAGCCATTGGAGCAGCTAGAGGTCTAACTTTCCTACATACTTCAGACAAGAAAGTCATTTATAGAGATTTCAAGGCCTCCAATATCCTGTTGGATGGGGTTAGTTTATTTATTATAATCCATATATTTTCTAATTGAGGCTTAATTTTCTTGTGACGCTCTCTATTTGTTATCGAAAGAACAAATAAAGTGGAATCCAGTAAGAAATATGATAGTGCACTTTGTGATTCTAAGTTTAGTTTGATTAATTCTGCACTGTCATTGCTAAAATGTGATTGACAATGTGGTGGAAAGGAATGTCACTTTGTGAGCATAAACTTCTCTTCTTTTCATTTTCTTTCCTACCATTAATAATTTTCTACATCTAGTAATGGAGCTCTGTGCTAAATTTGATTTGACTATAAAACTTTGAAGATGATACAAAATAGTTCAGAGTATGTGATAACAAAGTTATACCAAGAATTTGTTAAACAGGTGTCGTTTACATGAGTAAGAGCTGGAGATCCAAAGCTATTCCTCAGTTCAATTCCATCGTTTGAATTGTGGTACTTTAATAATAATAATCATTAGCAAAATTCTGGGTGGTTTCTCTAAGAAAGACAACTAGACTTTCTGAATAAGTTGAAAGGGAACAGTCAATTATCAATGAAGAAATGTTAATTTTGTAAGAAGGTATTATTAGGGGTCATCTCATTGAAAACATAAAAATAGACCTGATGTTTGGGGCCAAAGCCCTGCCTATGTCCCTGGCTTCTTGACACACTAAGCAGAAAAAAACATCTCTTTTTTTGTGATGTAGGTTTCATGAACCATCAGTTATCATCACTAACAGCCAATCCTTTTTCATCTCAACTCTCTGTTACAGAACTACAATGCCAAAATATCAGATTTTGGCTTGGCAAAATTGGGGCCTTCGGGTGGAGAGTCACACGTGACAACCAGGGTCATGGGAACTTATGGCTATGCTGCTCCTGAGTACATTGCAACAGGTATGTGTGCCTTCCAGGATATCTAAATTCTACTCAAAATGGCTGCTAAACTTACAGTTTAAATCATAAAATGTGTACAAAACTCTTTACATATATACAAATAATCTAATGTGATGATAAACAGGTCATTTATATGTAAAGAGTGATGTGTATGGTTTCGGCGTTGTGCTGCTCGAAATGCTGACAGGCCAAAGGGCACTTGATACGAAGCGGCCGTCTGGTCAGCAAAATTTGATCGAATGGTTAAGGCCATTGCTCTCACAAAAAAAGAAGCTCAAAACCACCATCATGGATGCAAGGATCGAGGGCCAATATTCATCCAAGGCAATGGTCCAAGCAGCACAGCTTACTTTAAGGTGCCTGGAAGCAGATCCCAGAAACAGGCCCTCCATGAAAGAAGTTTTAGAGGTGTTGGAACAGATAGACGAAACGAAGCAAAAACCAAAGGCAACCAAAAGCACTTTTGGTTCCTCGCTATATAAACCCCATGGCGGAGGCCAACAACCACACCAGCATCGTTCCCCGCTTCATTTGAGGTCGCAGGGCGCCTAAAAATGACCAGGAAACATTCGAAACAACAAAAGAAGTATAGTAAGCAGAAGTGGACCCAACAAATTTTATACGTGTACACAAAATTATTTACTTCATTAGTTTAATTTCTGTAACTTTTGTTTTACAAACCATCATTTTTGAGTGCTTCCTTTTAGTGTAGAACAGAATCTGATGCAGTTGCCATTTGTACTAAATGAGATGATAATTCTGTAACTTGGAAAACAAGAAGTATGTGATTCTTTAATGTAATTGTGAAATAGAGTACTGTAGCCCTTTGGGAAAAATGTAATTAGTCTATTTTATTTGTAATAGGAAGAGCTAACTCCGTGACTCTAGTTTTGCATTATTTTATTACCCACCCTAATAACCACAACCAACGGAGCACTAATTAATTTTTTGGGGGGGTCTAACTTATGCTGCAAACATTTAGGCCTTCTTTGTTTCAAGGAAAGTGAATTCCTTACTTTCGAGTGTTTGTTTATGGAAACAACTTTCCAGGAAAGTTGTTTCAATCAAGGAAAACTTAAGGCTTGAAAAAGGAAAGTGTACTCCTCGCCAAACATCCGAATACACTTTCCGTGAGCCAGCTAGTTATTGTTTTTTTTAAAAATAGAAACATGTTAGTATTATTTTTTATATAAAAAAATAATAATTCTGATATTAACAATTAAAAAACACAAAAACTAATAATTTAAATCTTAAAAATTCTATTTTTTTTAATCACCCTAAATTAAAATTTTGCATTGAGATTTTGATTTAAAATTAAAAAAAAACTTATTTTAAGCTTTTAAAATTGGAAAAATATATATTAATAATAAGTTTTACTTAAAAAATATTTCACAAGCTTATTTCTCTATAATATGATATGACATATATTGTTATATTTTATAAAATAAGCTATGTATGAATATAGGATATAATAAAAAAATTCATCATTATACTTTTTAGATTTCATTTTTTTATTTTAAGTGATTAAATATTTTATATTAAATATTTTATATATATTAGATAATCTTGAAAAAAAATTAATTTATTAATAAATTATTTTTCAGTTCATTTTCCATAACACTGCCAAACATCGGAATTCACTTTTCAGGAATTCACTTTCCAGGAAACCACCTTCAGGAATTCACTTTCCAGGAAAGTGAATTCCAGGAATTCACTTTCCAGGAAACCACTTTCCAGCAAACAAACGGGGCCTAAAAATTGTGTTAATTCCGTTGTCATATGTGACCCTGATTACGAAAGTTCTAGACTAGTGATTAGCATGATGGAAAAATATAGTGGTCAATTTTGATTGAAGCATGCTTGGAAAGGGGACAGGCTAAGGCCAAGCAACTTGAATTAATGACCTAACGAAGCACTTGATACATAAGAGCGAATCCTCCAACTTTCATACAGCGAATAGCTTTGCTCTTTGTCAAATTTGTGAAATTCAAGAACTCAATGTGCTGAGAGAACTGATAATCTTGAGACTTAAGTATTTGGATTTGTAAATGTTCAACTGTATTATGAAAACAAGCTGGCTTATATAGCCACTGTGATAACAGACTATAACTACCAGTCATGCATGTTTAACAAAAGAAAACTGAATGCTTAACAAGAATAACATAATAACAGAAATAACATAAATACAAACAATCTACTATAACAGACTAATTGAATCCAAAGTTGCTGTTGAATCCATGCTGCCACAAAGTAACACCCTTTCAAAATTTTCTCAAATTCCATAGACTTTTAACACTGCTATTATTTTTAATTAGAAGAGAAATTGGAAATGGACTGCATAAACTAAAGAAAAAAATAAAAATTATAAATTAATTGAGGTGGAGAAATCATTGTATTCCTACTCACAAACATACTAGAACAATATATGTATATATTATTTTGTTTTAAATTTTAAATTTTAAATTTTAAAATTAGTTTTTATTTTATTTTATTATTTAACATTGAGTTTATTGCGGATTGAGATTCATAATTTGTTTTCAGTTTATTTATTTGATATTATTCTAATTTCATGATCTCGGTTGCTGATTTTGTGAGTTAACTCAATTGACTTGATTTTTTTAGATTTTTTTTAATTTCATCCTTCAATATTTAATTTGATTTGGGATTAAGTTTCATAATTTATTTCGATTTACTTTCTATGAGGTTATCTTAGTCTCATACAGTGGGTTTAGAGTTTTGGGGGTTAGCCTTGTTCACTTAGGTTTTCAATAACTCAACAAATTACAATATATTAACCTCAACATTCTCCACTTTAATATTTCCTAGTGTATTTCTTTTTAAAAAAACATTTATCATTTGACAATGCTTTTGTAAATATATCAACCACATAACTCCTCTTATTTGGAGAACTCCATATCTTCACAAATGAAATGATGTTTAAGTACAATGTGTGTTGGTTATGTTGTGAAAAATTCAATCCCTTGCCATTGTTAAAGCTGATTTATTCTCACAAAACAATTTCATTGATAAAGCGATAACTTCTATTTCTTTCTCTATAGCTCTTCTCCAATATTTTTCCTTCATTACTTCTTCAAAATTATTTGGGTTAACAACATAAAAGTTGCAGCTTGCATACACACCTCACATAAAGTTCTCATTTTCTTTGAAGTTGAGCTAAAATATGATGAAGCCCTTGCCATGCAAGGTTTGAATAATCTCATTCTTCTTTAAATGTTTTTCTTGAATTGATTTTTACTTTAAATTACAAGTTAAATCAATGTAACCTTTGCTTTTAACTTCTTTTCAACTCCACTTCGCTTTTTCATCAAATAATACATTTATGCTAACAACATTTTTTCTATTTTAAGATAATATAGATTATAGCCTTTTGACATAGAGCCTCTATAAACAAAAACTATATATTTAGCACTAGTTTCTTCTAATTCATGCATTTTCTCGTATAGAATCTAAGCATAGCACACACAACCAAACACTCATTGGATGATTCACCCAAAGCTTACTTGTGCTCCAAGCTTTAGATGGTGTTTGATTGTTTTTTTTTGAACCAAGTCAAAAGATGGATTAAAAAATGGGGAAATACAAGGAGAAGCTGATGGGCTCACAACCCTAACAGCAGCCCAAAAGAGAACAAACTCTCTTAAGGGCTAAGAAACAAAACAAGGTCGAAGCCTAAGGAAAGGCAATACAAGGCCGAAGCCCAAAGAGAAAAGAAGGTAAAACTCCCCCCAAGTTACAAGGCCGAAGCCCACATTACAAAGCCGAAGCTTAAAAAACTGAAGCCCAACAAACCCTTCTAGAGGACTCGGCCCAAAAGCATAACAAACAGAAGGCCCAAAACCGAGCTGGAGAGGCCCAAGCCCAAGAGAGACTAAACAGCCCACAACCTTCAAGCTGCAGCCCAAGCCAACCAGGCCCCGGCCCCACCTTCCAAAGGAAAGCCCTGCCCAGGATGATACCCACCGACGAGGATTAGGACAAGTTCCATTTCTGGACCAGCTCATTAGGAAGGCTAATTTCTCCTCCTAGGCTAGCTAATTTCTCTCTGACATTGTTAATAATATCATCTCTTGTCCGAAGAGCACTACGAAATAGATGGTTGTGCATCCTGTTATTTCTTTCCTTCCATATGTGATAAATAGCTGAACCGATGACAATTCCAGCAACCCTATGCCACAGGTTTTTCATGTTTTTATAAATAGAGGTGGCATCTTCCCAAGATAAAGGCCATGGATGAGAGGATCATTGCATGCCACTGTGAGAAATTACTCCAGTCTAAACCTCAGCTAAATATTTACAAGAGAAAAAGAGATGACCATGAGATTCATTTTGCTCACAGCAGAGGAAACAATCACGTTGGCCCACAGTGTCATTGTGAATTCTATCCAAAGTTCTAAGTCTTCCTCTAATTGCAAGCCATAACACAAAGGAATGTCTTGAGATGTGCCAAGGCTGCCAAAGCAACCGAGCACTATCATCCCGAGGGCTAGCAACTCTGAGGTAGTTCTACACTAAATTTATGAGGCAATTCCCTGATGCACTTTGAGTCCAAACATAACCATCTTCAAGCGTATTGTTCGGCACAAATAAAATAGAAGACCAAATGTCCTGGAGAGTAGTATTCCCTAGAGGGAAATTCCAATGATCTCCATCTATCACATCAGCAACTTTAGCATTCCATGGAAGACCCGTGGAAATTAAGTTACGCATGGAAAATTTATCATACAGCCGTTCACCCCCCGGGAGCCAATAATCTAGCCACAAAAAGGTATCTCTACCATTACCAATGGACACCACCATGTCCCCCTTGACTTCCTCTCGAACTTGCAGAATGTTGCGCCAAACCCAAGAAGGAGTGGAGGGCATAGGGATATTCCAGAAGGAATTCCCTTTGATCAAATTAGCATGAACCCACGTTGCCCAAATGGAGGATTTGTTTGTGAGCAGGGTCCATATATGCTGAACTATGGCGGCCCTATTCCATTCCCCCAGTCGTTTAATACCCAAACCACCCTCATCTAACGGCTTGCAAATATCTTGCCATGCCACTTTTGCATCTCCCCTGCCTAGAGTGGACCCACACCAAAGAAATCTCCGGAGAAGTTGCTCAATCAAATTAATGATAGAAGTGGGCAAAATAAATTTGGTAGCCCAATAAATCTGAAGGGAGAATAGAATAGATTTAATTAATTAAAGTCTCCCAGTATAAGACAGCAATGTCGAAGTCCACAGACGAACCCTGGAGGTAATTCTGTCAATAAGAGTAGAGCAATCGGTCTTGTTTAACCGAGTTGTGATGAGGGGAATGCCCAGGTAAGTTACTGGCAACGCTTTGATGGCAATACCCAGTCTGTTGGTAATTGCTTCTTGCTCCACAGCATCAATACCAGTTGTAAAAAGACTACTCTTGGTGAAATTAATTCCCAACCCCGAAATACAAGAGAAGGATTCCATTGTCTCCTTTAGGACCCCCACCGAATTCCTATCTCCGTGACAGAAAAGCATAAGATCATCGGCGAAGCATAGATGAGTGATTGGGATCTTTTTACATCTCCAATGGAATTTAAAAGAATTCAAAGCCGAAGCCTTACTCATAAGACCAGTCAACCCTTCCATTGCTAGGATAAATAAATAAGGGGAGAGCGGGTCACCTTGCCTTAGCCCACGAGAAGCTTTGAAGTACCCAAAAGGATTCCCATTGATTCCAATAAAGAAGCGAGGGGTCGAAATGCAGGTCTTAATCCAATCCACCATGTGATTCGGAACTTTGATGGCTTTAAGGGCTGCAAAAATAAAGGGCCAGCTAACAGTATCAAAAGCTTTGAGCGAGTCCACCTTTATGGCACAACGAGGAGGCCTTTTGTTGAGGTGATAGTTATGCAGCAACTCCTGAGATAAGAGAATAGCGTCAGTAATGTCTCTTCGCAACAAAAGCCGTTTGCTCCGGACTTATGATGTGAGAGAATTCCTCCTTTAGTCTAGTAACCAAGACCTTGGAAATACATTTATACAAGATATCGGTCTATAATCCTCCAACTTGGTGGGATTCTCCTTTTTAGGGACAAAAGCAATTCTAGTTGCATTAACACAACTAGGAAGATAGTTTTTGGAGAAGAAATATCTCACTGCTGCAATGAAGTCTCCCTTAATAATATTCCATGCTGCTTTGAAAAAATGGCTAGTGTACCCATCGGGCCCAGGGGCTTTGTCATCATTTATAGAAAAAAGAGCACATTGAATCTCATCATCCAAAATAGCAGAGCTTAGCCGCGCTTGAGCTTCATCAGGAAGCTTCTTTGGATAGAGATCATCCACATGGTAGTTCTCAAGAGTTTGGGAGGGACAAAGCAGGGATTGATAATATTTAACTGCCATAGACCCTATCTCATCTTCTTCGGTGCATATCACTCCATCATCCCTTTGCATGCAGCTGATTGTGTTCCTAGCACGTCTGTGAAGAAGAGTGCGATGGAAAAATTTGGTATTTTTATCTCCTAAATTCAGCCATTGAACCCTAGCTCTCTGTTTAAATATAGCTTCTTCCTCCACACTCAGAGCCATAAACTCCTTAGCCAGCTGTCTCTCCCTACACCTGAAGCCGTCGTTTTGAGGCTCTCTGTCCATGTCAACTTGAGCCCTTTCCCAAGCTTCCTTGGCTTTGAAAACCATGAGGGAGATATGACTAGTAGTTTGCTTATGCTTTATCTGCAGTTGAATTTTCAGAATGTTAAGCTTTGTTGATAGTTGGAAAATTGGGTTCCCCGTTATTGGTTGTTGCCAAATGTTTCGGACAATAGGCATAAAGTCCACATGCTTTGACCAAACATTTAAAAATTTGAAGGAAGGCTTGTTCCTCGGCAGTTTAGTCCCCATGCTTAGAACCATTGCACTGTGGTCTGAGGCCCCTCTAGGCAGGAAATTAGCTTTAGTAGTAGGCCATTTGAGCATAAGAGGCAGATTCCCAAAGCACCAATCCAACTTCTTCATGATAGAACCAGTCCCTGCTTGCCTATTATGCCAAGATAGAAGAATACCAGATTAAGGGATGTGATGAAGGCCAGCTTGCGAGATACAATCAGGGGAATCATTGTGATGAGAGTACCAGGTGTTGTTGCCTCCATAACTGTCTCCTGGACGAATGGTGGCATTGAAGTCCCCCATTATAACCCACGGAATAGCTACATAATCAACACTAGTAGCCAGCAAATAATCCCACAGAGCTGACCTCTTTTGATAATTATTGGAACCATACACCACCGTAAGTCTCAGCATTTCCTCATGATTAAGAGTATTAACAATACAAGTAATCCATTGATCCGAAGCATGAGCCATTTGAACATGAAATTTCTGAGTGTTCCAACCAACTACAATCCTACAGAGAGGGTTGCGAGAGATATTGGAAATTGCTTCCCATCGAGAGGGCAGGATGTTTGCCTGAACAGAAGGCAACCTTGACTCCTTGACATGAGTTTCAAAAACCCCAAAAAATCAAGATGATGTTTATTAATCCACTGAAGGATTTGAAGTTGTTTATGGGTGGTATTTAACCTCCTAATATTCCAACTGCTTACTATTATCATAAAATTATTTATGGAGAGAAACAGACTTACTGACAGGAGGGTTTATCCTTCTTTTTCTTTTTTCCTCCCTTTTTCTTTTTAGTTGTGGGGGAGGACCATGAATGGTTGTCTGGGGGCCTTGCACTTGAGCTGGTATCAGAAGCTTCTCGCACAATGAGGTTCCCGATGGCAGAAGGGTCCTCATGCATGATTTCATCTTCAGTGTTAGTATCTCGAGCAATCCCTTTCCCTTTGAGAAGATGTTTCCCATTTCCCGTCCCTTGAGACCCACTGGAGACCGTAGGTATTTTAGTTTCCACGTAAATGACAGGTTGTTCTTGCATGATAATCCGAGACTCCTTAGCTTTAGTTGTGTGGTTTCTAGTGGACGAAACCTCAACTGCTTGTATAGCCGAGGGCTGGGGTTTATACGCAGAAATCACTGGCTCTTGCTCAGACGCCACTTTGGTACCATTTTGCATAAAGTCATTCTCACTTGGGAGAACTTGAAGGGGTAGGGCATCCCCCTTTTTTACATGAACAGGACCATCCTCTTTGCTTGGCAAGCTTTTACAAGAGTGCCCAAAGACCTTGCAGGTTGCACAACGAGCTGGCTTCCACTCGTAGGAAACATCCACCAAGATTGAATCTGCTGAGAGGGTGCTTTTTACCTTAAACTGGTGAACCAGAGGAAGTGCAGCGTCGATCTCCACACAAACGCGAGCAAACTCTAACCTTGAGCACTGCATAGTTGCTTCATTACAAGCAATGGGTTTTCCGACCATGCTTGCGGCCAAACTGCATAGGTACTGATTTTATTTTTATCGAACTGAAATCCTGGTTGCCATTTTTAAAGAATGATAGTCTTTCCTCCAAACATCCATGGCCCTCTGGCCATTATCTCTCCCACTGCTTCTTTGGTTGAGAACCGAAATATCATAAAGCCATTGGACATCATAGTGGTTTTCTCTAACCCCTGGGATTTCCATATTTTGTTTGTGATTGTTTGAACCGCGTGAAAGGGAAACTTGTAACTCACAAAAAACCCAATCATACACCGGTTCCAAACGTCTACATCTGCAAGTTGCATGTCATGAGGAATCGTAAGAATAGACCCCGCTGGCTTGCGAGCCATTTGTTCAAGATTACAGCGCATGCTTGAGTCTGACACGCGCACCTTTTCAGCCTATGAGTTGTTCTTGTTCTGAGAGGGGACATTGTTGGCAGGCATTGTTAAGAGTATGGGGGGAAGGCTAAAAAACGGGTGTAGCGGTTGGTTGTCCGATTCTGATTTGTTGAGAAAACCCACGGACAAGACAAAAGAAAAAAGGGAAAAGGCTTTGGAATGGGATCTGTCTTGGGTTAAGGAAACGATTTGGGAAAGACAAAATGTTTGAAATCAATGGCTGATCGGAGAAGGCCACCGGAGAACAAACCTAAAAAAGTTCAAAAGTGAGAAAATTTTTTAGAGACTCTCTTTCTAACTTCTCTCTAGAAAGTACCATAATGCCCTTTCTTGGTGTTTGATTGTTCAAAGCTTTTGTTCAACACTTATTGGTTAAAAAGCTATTGTATTTACAACTTCAACCAAAAAATTCTTGGAAGACCCTAATCAAACAATATGTATTTTTTCATTTTCATAACAATTATCAGTGTCTTTTACACTTATTTTTTCTTCATAAAACTTTGATACGACCATATTATTTGATGGTTTCATCCAGATTTACCTAATGTTTTACATATGTTTTGTGTATAAAATGCCTTGATATTCTTTGTTTTATGTTTTGAAGGTATTTTTGAATGAAAGATGCAAAGAAGGTAATTAGAGCTAATTGATGATTTGATCTTCGATCGATGTTTTGTGTAGAGCGGAAACTCTAGAGATCGAAATGAAGTGATTCTAGTGACATTCAAAAGCTAACATCTATAAATTTATGGAAAGCTAAGAAAAAGAAATAAACTAATAAAGATTATGGAAATCACAGCCTTCAAAATCAAATCTTGCAATTTGCCAATGTCGACCATTGTCCATTCCAACTTCAATATCTTTGAGCTAAAGAAGTCGATTGATACAAACTCAATTTTAGTGGATTCTAGACTCAAATACTTATCAATGCTCCAACCTTAAGCTACAAACGTTGTGACATGAAGGAGATATGAATTTTACAGGGGACAAATAAATTCCGCCAACTTAAGGAAGTACTATTTTGTAAAATAGACAATAGGGTTTCTAAGCATATATAAAGGAGGAGAGGAGCAAGGAAGTGTCGACCAACACCAAAGAAAACAAAAATCTTCCTCATCCAAAACCTAAATCATGTTTTTTTCCATCTTTTTTTATTTAGTTGTTCAATAAACATGCAAGGCTGGACTCTTTTGCTTTGTTGCAAGGACACTGAAACCTTTAGATTTCAAGAACTGTGAGATCTATTTTTACATCAATATTTCAATTTATATGATGAATATGTTTGTTCTCCTATGCTTATTTTCCTATGATTACTGTATTCAATTGCTAAGAGCGGAATCGAAGTTATTATTGTAGAGTACGTGTGATATCAAAACCAGAGTTGTGGTATCTGAACTTATGAAGCAACTAAGTTAAGAGTTAAGAATTGTAGCAAATCTATGTTATTAATCTTAGGGAGAACATTCAATCAAACTTAAAATATATTGTGGACAATTATGTTTCTTAATTGATCAATTTATCTAGATTTTAATGTTGCCATTGAATCAAATTATTAGTGCAGACACTGGTTGTTTGATGGTTAGGGTAAGTTATACGGCGGATCCGTTAACGAACCAATTTTAAGAAGAGATAAATATTCAGAATATAAATTGATGTGTTGTTTCCACGATCAATTCTGATTTCTGTAGGTGGATGTTGATTTGCGATCAAGGTTTGCTTTATTAATAAATTTCAGTTTTATATTATTTTTGCTTAGTTTGCTTTAGCCTAGCCTAGACAACTTTCAAGCCCCCAATTGCAAAACATATAGCATGAAAATTTGAAATAGATCGTTCTCATGGGATCGACCTCTTTCTTGCTCTATACTATCTTGTTTGATTTGTTTTAAGCTAGTGTAATTACTTTGTGCGACCACGACATTGCAACATTTCAACCAAGTTAGAATTACAAGGATCATTGAAGTAACAAGAGAAGACCCTAATATATCTTATCCATATACAGGATGGGTCCAATACAATCTTATTTGGGTCAAGAAGTGAGGACAATAAAGGAAACAATAGAATCCTAGGAAGGCTATAAATAAGCCTTATAGGCTTTATTTAATTTTGTTAGCTACAACCCAAGACTGTTTGGGCTTAATAAATACTTTGTGTTCAGCTAGAATACAAGGCTTGTGTGGAGTAAGTCAGGGGCTTTCCAATTTAGGGTTTTGGCTTAGTTGTGAGTGGATCTCATTTAAGTCCACATAAGGGATCTATTAGGGTTACTTTTTCAAGAACTATTTAAACCAATGTAACCTAAATTTCATAATCCATTGATGAATATTACTTTTGAACTTTACAGTTTAATGTGTGAGTGATTCTTGCATTCTTTGCAATTTAATATTACTTCTGAACCTACTAAAAACTAAATCTGACATATCGAAGATTAACTAGTTTCGTGACGTCATTCTACCCATTCTAATAGTGCTAGTGCCTTGGGGAAGGTTTCCATTATGTCATATTACTATCACACACCTATTTCGGCTTTCCGGAATCAAATCTCATTCTTAGTTGTGGGTTGCGTGACCATGTGATCATGAGATTCACACCACTTGTCATTGTCAATATTTTTTTTTATGAACTCATATCACTTAAATAATATTTATCATTATCACCCTCTTCAACTTCATCATTGGAAAATGATTGAGAATTTCCAATATAAGCTCTAAGTTCTTTCTTTTATCTTTCTACATTGTCAAGTCATTTATCCATTGTTTGATTTGTAATTTTGATGCGAATCGGTCAAGAAACACCAACAAGGACCCATTACATGTTTAAGGGCTTGATTCGTGGTTTCAAAAGTTTCACCCAAGTCATAATTGCAAGGACCATTGAAGTATCTATGTGTAGGAGAGGTCCAATCCACTTTTATTTGGGCCATGAAGTGAGGACAATAAAGGAGCTAAAAGAATCCTACTACATCTTGAAAACATAGGATTGATGGGTCGGATAGAAGATAATAAATAAACCTTATGGGCTTTATTTAAGTTAGTTAGTTATAACCCAAGGCTTATTTGGGCTTAATTAAGACTTTGTTTTCAGCTAGAATCCAAGATTTGCTTGGATTATGTCATGGCCTTTTCAATTTAAGATCTTGGAGTCGAGTTTTGAGTTGACCTCTTTTAACTCCACATAAGAGGTGTATTAGGGTTAGTTTTTAAGAGACTATTTAAACTCATGTTAGCCAAATTTCAGCAACCATTGATTAATTTTAATTCTGAACTTTTCACTTTATGTGTGAGAGTGATTCTTGTATTCTATAGTTCTTGAACGAATCGAATCCAACTTATTAAAGATTAATCGGCTTCGTGGAGTCATTTTACTCATTCTAATAGTGTTGTTGCCTTGGGATAGATTTTCATTGTGTCACACTCTTATCGGACCTATTTCTATTTTCCAGAATCAGATCTCATTCTTGGGTTGTGGGTTGCATGACCACGTGATCACGAGGTTCGCATCGGGTGGTATCGAGCTAGGCTCTCAAACAATGTCATATCATTCTATTATTTTCATGTTTTTTAGTGGTCCTTAAAGTTTTCCAATGTTTGTGTTCATCTCCTTGTTCTTCGTGTCAGCGTCATTTAATAAAAAAATTAGATATATTTCATCATTTTCTATCTCTTCATTTCAAGTATATTAAAAACAGTAAAAGAAAAGAAAGAGAGATAAAGACATTAGTTAAAATTTGAAGAATCAATTAAATCTTGTCGTAAAAAACACCACTCTAGTGAAATATATGCAAACCACATCGAATTAATTGAAAATTCATATTCCATCTATTAGGGTTGAGATAGGATCATATGTCAAATTTGGGTTTTTCTAATATTGATTTCTTGAGGGTTTTTTCGATATTTATTTCTACCATAGAAACACTATCTTAGTGAACCCATATCAAAACACTCTAGAATCAATTGAAACTTTGCATTCTATTTCTTGGGGTTGATATCACATGATATATTAAATTAGGGCTTATTTCAATATCATATACTAGAGTTTTTAATTGAAGGTTTATTTACGCATAAATTGGTCACACGATGTTTTAAGTACCTAGAAGTACGATAATTACCTATAATTTGAGTGTTTTTGTTTAATATTAAAATATTAAAATTTTATTTTGAGGTCATTTCAAAGTTGTTTGGTCTAAGTTTCAATTCTGTTACATAAAAATTATGTAAGGTTAGATTCTCTTGAAATCTCAAGATGTGATCCTTACTTGTTTAGTTTTGTCAAATTCTCTGTTTTTATTCTATTTTTAGTTATCTAGGAGTCAAGTAATTTTTTCCACTAGAATTTGTTGTTTTCTTTTTATTTTGTGTATTCAGTATCATCCACAATTTGTGCGAATTTGCATTGTTACTCATGAAATCATAATCGTAATTTTGTTTTGCTTTGTTTTAGTATTTTTATTGCTTCTTGGGTCTGAAAATCATAATTAGAGGGTGCTGTGAAGGCTACTAACTTTGATTTGTTGATTTTGAAAGAATCAAAAGAAAACAATTTGTGAGGTAAAAGATTTAGTGAGCTTGCTTGACCGCTATTTATGATCGGCTTGTTTTAACTCACAAGTGCATGAGTGTGCGATGTAGCAATTAACTCGGTAAGATCGAGGTCATATCCACAGAGAGCTAGATTTATAAATTAAGCTAGGTAACAACAAAAATATTTTAGGAGAATGATGAATGAATTTGTTTTCTAAGATGAAAAGAGTAATTAGATTTAAATGATAAGAAAAGGTTAAGTCTTGGTTCCAAATCAATTTTGATGGTGATGTATTGGTGAATCCTTCAACATATATAAGATAACTCAACCTAATATCAACGATGGTGATATTAGATCGGAAGATATTACAATGAAGATCTAAAACATGAAGATGATTATTGCTTAAGAATAAACGAGTGTTTTCATATTAAGTAAGACATTGAATCAAGCAATCTCTATACCAAAACTAAGTTTTGTTCATAAAAATTCAAGATTATAACATTACTTAGATGATTTCTAAAATTTCTTTGCAATAACAAAAAATTCATGAAGAAAAAGTAAAGATAGACATTAGGATTCATTCATATCTTAAAGAACTCACCTCAATCACCATCATCCTTGATTTGGATCCAAGAAAGAGATTAGCCAACCATAATTATATATAAAAACACTTTAATAAACATGAAATAACCTGAATCAAATTGGAATAATAAGTTTTACAACTAAAATAAAACTGAAATCTAAAACAAGAAGAACAAAACACAATCTCGGAAAATATTGCAAGATAGATTTGAAGCTAACTTGGACTGCAATTTAACCCTATTTCTGAGCGTTTTTTGGAGAAGACTATTAGACACATATTTATAGCCCTTTCTTTTAGCTTTCCAGAACATTAAAAACCATATAATTTGGATCTCTGAGTCAAAAGATATGACCGACACGCCGAAAGGTGTTCTGGAAAACTCATTATGTTGGCAACTTGGAGCATATTCTCGTGCCTGATTTGATGCCAACTTTGTACTGCACTTTACCCCACTTTAGAAGCGTTTTCTGGAGACATCTATTAGACACATAGTTGTAGGCCTTTCTGTTAGCTTTCTAGAACATCAACAACCATATAATTTGGATCTCGGAGTCAAAAGTTATGACTGAAACTCAGAAAGGTGTTCTGAAAAACTTATTATTTCGGCAACTTGTAGAAGATTTTTGTGTCCGATTTTCTTCCTCATTTTTAGCTGAATCTTTCTTCTTTTTGACCCAAGATAAAGTAACAATCTTTCCTCTAGCTTTCCATAGATTTCTCCTCCAATTCTTTCTTCCAAATTTCGACATTTAAATTTCTGAAATAATTCATTTAAGCTCAAAAAACTTGTCGAAACATTAAGAGAAATTCATTACTAAAAGCACATCAATTATTATAAAATCCCAAATAAAACTAATAAATACATATGTAAAATAAGAGATTTAACAATACTTTTGATGCACAATCGAGCTTACTAGAATGAAAAGCCTTGAATTTTTATGTAATACACGAGAGTTGTGAGAATTTTTTTGCTACTAACTAAATTTTGCGATTCAAAGGATATCTGAAAACAACGAATTAGCAACACAAAACACTAACATAGCGTTCTAATTGCAAGTCAAGGGTCAACAACTTGAGTTGATGTATGAGGCATGCAAAGATCTAAAAGATGAGGTAAATTCGATAAAGCAACATAATAATGGGGTTGATTGCCGAGGAAATACAATCCGTATGGTCGTACATAATAAAAGATATGATTTTGAAGAGTATGTTGATGAAAACGCAGATGTGGATCAAGATTACTATGATTTTGCATCTGGTTGGCCAAGGAATCAGGTCTGGACCGAATAGAGCTAGGAGGAATGTGACTTTCCATGGCATGCAGAATTATGAAGATATGGATGGGGACACCATTAAACTGAAAATTCCAAACTTTCAAGGTAAAAATGATCATGAGGCTTACTTGGAGTGGGAGAAAAAGGTAGACTGGATTTTTGATTGTCATAGCTATTCACGAACAAAAAAACCAAATTGGCGATGATTGAGTTTACAAAGTATGCAATGATTTAGTGGGATCAGATTGTAATCGGAAGAACGAATGGGGCACAATCCATTGAAACTTGGGAGAGATGAAAGTCTTAATGAGGAGGCGATTTGTGCCTAACCACTATTATAAAGACTTATATCCGAAACTCAAAGGTCCGAATCAAGGCTACAAGTTAGTAGATGAATATCACAAAGATATGGAGATAACAATGATTCGAGCTAATGTTGTTGAGGATAGAGAAACCACAATGACTAGATTTCTTAATGAGTTGATCCGGACATTGCCAATGTGGTAGAACTACAGCACCGTGTGAAGTTAGAGGACATGTTTGGACGAGGGTTTAATTTGGGCTCTTCATCTTTGAAGACGAATTTGAAGAAAGAGGGTTCCGATCCACGATCCTTTGTTCCTTTTAAAATTGAACAATCAACGGCTAAAGTTGATGTCCCTCCGAAACTCAACCTAAACATTCCTATGATGTTAGATGTTTACTATTGTCAAGGGCACAAACATTATGCTTCGATTGTCTAAACAAGAGAATAATGATGATTAGAGATAATGGTGATATGGAATCAAAAAGTGACAAATCTGATTGCGACGCATGCCACCATTAGAGGATAGTGATGGGGATGACTTAGCATTACCGGTTGAAGAGTCCTTGGTTATAAGACTCACACTTCGAGGTTCGAGTCAAGGAAGATGAATTTAATCGAGCAAGAGAGAATATCTTCCACACACGTTGTTACATGCAAAGCAATGTGTGTGGTTTAATTCATGATAGTGGAAGTTGTGTTAATATTTGAAGGACCACCCTTATTTTTAAACAAAATTTGAGTACTTGTTAAGCATGGGAATCCATATAGATTGCAATGACTGAATGATCGTAGTGAAGTGAAAGTGACTAAATAGATTGAGAATATCTTAATCCATATTGATTAAGTTTTGTGCAATGTGGTACTGATGCAAGCAAGTCACATCTTGATGGGGAGACCTTGGCAATATGATAAGAAGACTATTCATGATGGGGAGAGAAATGGTAAAACCATGATTCTTGTACCTCTTATCCAAAAGCAGTGTATGATGATCAAATAAAGCTAAAATATGAGCATGAGGCGATGAGAAAAGAAAATCAAGGTGAGGAACATGAGAAGAGAAACCATCAGATTTGCCTAGAACCCAAACCTCTACAACTCATTCGACCATTGCTCAAAAAACCCAAATTTGGTGAGAGTGGAGGGAAGATAGAGGAGGGAAATTTTGCATATTTCACTAACAAACCAATGATTTTACTTGTATATAAACACTAATGATCTTGATTATATTGTGCCTAGTGTTGCTATTTCTTTGTTACAGGAGTTTGATGATGTGTTCCCGACAATACTCCAACAGAATACCATCATTGTTGGGGAATGAGCATAAGATTGATTTCGTACCCGTAACTTCAATTCCTAATTGACCAGTAGATAAAAGTAATCCAAAGGAAACGACAAAGCTTCAAAGGCAAGTTTATGAGCTAATGGATAAGTGATATATTCATGAGTATAAGCCCGTGAGGTGTACCCGTCCTCCTCATGCCTAAGAAGGATGGAACATGGAGCATGTGTGTTGAATGTCGAGTCATCAACAACATAATGATTTTGATTTGAGGTCGAATCCTTTTGAGGAGAGAGGGATGATGCGAACTAGCCTAAAAAGCAGACAAAGGAAACGACAAAGCTTCAAAGGCAAGTTTATGAGCTAATGGATAAGTGATATATTAATGAGTACAAGCCCGTGTGGTGTACCCGTGCTCCTCATGCCTAAGAAGGATGGAACATGGAGGATGTGTGCTGAATGTCGAGTCATCAACAACATAATGATTTTGATTCGAGGTCGAATCCTTTTGAGGAGAGAGGGGATGATGCGAACTAGTCCAAAAGCAATGACAAGGACCCATTACATGTTTAGGGGCTTGATTCGTGGTTTCGAAGGTTTAACCCAAGTAATTGCAAGTACCATTGAAGTATTTATGTGTAGGTGGGGTCTAGCTCGACTTTATTTGGGTGATGAAGTGAGAACAACAAAATAGCCAAAAGAATCCTACTACAACTTGGAAACATAGGACTGATAGGCTAGATGAAAGAGAATAAATAAAATTATGGGTTTTAATTAAGTTAGTTAACTACGACCCAGGGCTTGTTTGGGCTTAATTACATTTTGTTTCAACTAGGATCGAAGGCTTGCTTGGATTAAGTCATGGGTTTTTCAATTTAGGATTACGATTATGTTTTTAGTGGACCTCTTTTAAGTCCACATAAGAGGTCCATTAGGATTAGTTTTTATAATACTATTCAAACTCATGTTAGCTAAATTTCAGCGAGACATTGATTAATTTTAATTCGAACTTTTCACTTTATGTGTGAGAGTGGTTCTTGTATTCTTTAGTTCTTGAACGAACTGAATCCAACTTATCAAAGATTAATTGGCTTCGTGCCATCATTCTACTCATTCCAATAGTGTCTGGTGTCTTGAGGCGGGTTTCCATTGTGTCACACTCTTATCGGACCTATTTTGGTTTTCCGGGATTATATCTCATTTTTGGGTTGTGGGTTGCGTGACCATGTGATCACAAGGTTTGCATCACTTTTAACACTTACAAGGACCTTTTACAAGCTTCAAGTTGGTCTTTAATACCAGCAAATTGATACTTCACCACCACCATTGATTCATTTGTTACAATGAATACATATATATGAGTTCCTTGCACCAATATTCATTTGTCCATGAATCCATGTTGGATCATCTAATCTTGCTAGAGCTAAAGCTATGAAAGTCCCACTACTAGATGAATTTTCAGCCATGTAATTTAATCTAAACAAAAACAAATTCCATAATATTCAATATTAAATGAAAAAGGAAATATTGAAATGCAAACAAAACAAACACGCATCTGCCTATATGAAAAATTACATATTTCTTATTTAATTAAAATTCTGACGGATATAAATAGTTGACAAGTTTTGAATCTTCTTCATCAAATTAAACTACCTAGCTCTAGCAATATATAGCATATTCCGAGTAGTGAAGTTCTTAACCACGGACAAATGTTGTTTACAACATCTCATGGTGTTTACTTCTTTCAAATTTCATCAAACACATAAGCTGCAAAACAAAGATGGATTTACGTGTATCATAAATCCTCCAAACAACTGTAAGTGTATATCATATCCCCCATTTGAACCTTGAAGAAATTAGAAGCATAGATACACTATACGTAATCTAGAGATTGTAAATTAGGTGTATCTATACAGAATCTAGAGATTGTAAATTAGGTTTTGGGTGAGGATGCACAAATCAATTAAAGATGACAAAGTTGAATTAATCAACAGATCACCAAGCAAATGGAAGGATGCATAAATTCATGAAAAGTCATCAAGCAAATTCAAGGCACAATTCGAATCGTGTTTGAACTTTGAAGTTGGACCAAATTAATTCAACTAATTAATATGCTTGAAGCCCAAAACCATGTTGTCGGCAGACATCTCACAATTCATGAAAAAATTCAAAACTCAAATCCATGCACAGACACACACACAAAGTAGATTAGATTTGGTAAAAATGAAGAGCAAAATGAGCTACCATTACACGGTAACCTTCTTAATTTAGAATCAATCTTTTGTGAGAGAAATCTCTCTCATGAGTTTTTATTGGAATTTTATGTGAAAAGATAATTAACAATGTTTTTGTATTTTTGGGTTTTCTCGACAAAGGAAATAATACTTGAAAAGAAACTTAGAACTAAATGCCAAAAACTCTAGAAACTTAAAAGCTGAATTTAAAAGCTAATATTTTGGCCAAATTGAGGTAGCCGGGCCTCCTATTCAATTGATTTGCACTAAGGCCCGTTTGTTTGCATAAAAGTGGTTTCCTTTTGGAAAGTGAATTCGATTTTGGCGAGTGTTATGGAAAATGAACTGGAAAACACTTTACAATATTTGTTTGTGTTATGGAAAATGAACTGTAAAATAATTTATTAATAATTTTTTTCAATTTTATTAAATTTATGAGGAACAAATCTTAAAAATTAAAAAGTTCAATGAGAATGAAATTGAAAAAAAAAATAATTTCATAAATTATCTCAAATAAAATAAATAATAATCAAAATAATAGAGATCAAATCTAAAAAATTAAAAAAATAAAAGGTGAATAAATTAAAACAATAATAATTAATATTTCATAAATTATTTCAAATAAAATAAGTAACAATAAAAAAAATGAGGACCAAATTTGATAGATAAAAAATTTCAATAAAAAAATAATAAGAAAAAAGAAAATAGCAATTATAAAAATAAGGATCAAAATTAATATAAAAATTAAATTTTAAGAGATGGAATTGAAAAATAAATATTCAAAACAAATTATATATAACAATCAAAAGTTTGAGGATCAAATTTGATATAATCAGCAAATAATGACAGTTCTAAATTTTTCATAACTTCCGGAAAATGTTTTCTACCCAAATTTTCCGAAAGCGTTTTCTATCCAAATTTTTGGAAACACTTTCTTGAAAACCAAGCCAAATTTTTCTTTGACTGGAAAGTGTTTTCCGTTGACCAACTTTTCTAATGGCAAACAAACACATGAAAGTTCTGGAAAGTGGTTTCCCACTTTCCGGAAAATAAACACAGCCTAAAGCAATTTCTCTCTATGTCCCCTAGATCTCGCCCCCCTCTCCTTTTATAAGCCTCTATTGATAATAAGTCTTTTATTCGGTATGCGTTATCCGAATATTAGTATTAGGCTTGTAGACGTATTTTGTTTTGTTGGGATGGCACTTGTCCCTCCTTTTCTATCAAATGACACCGCTTCCTTCGTTCCTTATCCCTTCACCAGGTGTCACCTTGTCTGTCACTGTCAGTTGCCTTCCATCCTGTCCGTCCATGTAAGTTGTCCTTGCTTCCATCTCTACCATACACACTAACACCTTCTCGTTTCCCATGCAAGTTGGCTTCTTGAGGACGCCGCTTGGTTTATTTTCATTCATTTGGCCTTCGTCTCTTGCTCTCTCTCCTCGTAGTGCCCTATTCTCTCCTTTGTTCAGCTTCGACCAATTTAACACGATGAAAAGGACGTTGCACACTTGCAAGAGTGAAGACACTGAGGTAAGGATTGAGGAGCTGAGGAGTCTAACTAAAGGAGCTAAGGAATGAGGAAGAGGAGTCCGAGTTGGTGACTAGAGGACTGAGTTTTAGCGAGGTTAGGAGAGGAATAAGGTGTTGTAATTCATGGATTAAGGCAACTATACAATAATTATAGCAATTCTAAAATCAATTACTTTAAAGTAAAGAGTTAAGGGAAAGAGATTGCTAACTCGGTTTTTAACGTGGTTCGGCAAGCCTACGTCCACGACTCAAGTACCAACCTGTACTTGAGTATTGTACTCTTTTACTAAACCAAGTAACAAGATTACAATTTTCAGCTGATGAATCCACACCAAGACTTTACACCACTTGAAGATATGCCCTCTTCAAGATTTTCCTTTTCCACTTGAAGATGTCCCTCTTCAAGATTTTCCTTTCCCACTTGAAGATGTACCCTCTTCAAGATTTTTCCTGGTGATGTTCCCTCACCAATACTAAGAGTTTTATACTCAACTCTCAAGAGTTTCACAATGGTTGTTTTTGTAAAACAACAATACACTCTTAATAGTGTGGATATTACAAATGAAGATCTATGATCTCTTTCTCTCACTTAATAGCACTTAGAATATTTGAAGGTGTTTAACTGTAGTGAGAATGAGAAATACACTTTGTGTTAGGATATGAAGATTTAAACACAAATATGAGTATTAATGAGGATTGATGATATGAAGGTGTTTAAGCACTACTTATTGCCTCACTATAAGATATGAAAGTTACGTTAATTTCGTTTTGCAATTAAGAGGTCTATTTATAAGTTTCAAAGAGAAACTAGCCGTTTATAGCCGTTAGAAACTAGCCGTTTATAGCCGTTTGAAACTAGCCGTTTATAGCCGTTTGAGTGCAACTGTCATATCAAGCGGTCGACCGGTTCACAACGGACAAAACCAAGCGGTCGACCAGGTTCACAGCGGATAAAATAATTTGTCTTCCAAGCGGTCGACCGGTTCACAGCGGATACCTCAGCGGTCAACCGGTTCATGCGAAATCTATTTTGACAAATTATATTTTCTGAATTTCTTGAACCGATTGATTATGACTAAAACCTTTTAATCATCAAATCCTTTTAATGCATGCAATGTGAAGTGTGTGAGTTCATTTTAATTTGTGCTATCAAGATAGAAATTGAGATTTACATAAAGCACTAAAATGAACACTTATTCTAAGTCTTCACTTGCTTGCATCTTGGACTTCTTGGAGTGATTTCTTCGTGTACTCCGTTATGCTTGTTGATGTATTCTTTGTATAAAACCTGTTTATAGCTTAATCTCATCCAAGCATATTATTAGCCCATTTTCTTTTATTGTTATCATCAAAATATATAAAGCATACAAAGTATGACATTATATGTCAACATAAGGAAGAGGAGATTTTGAGGGAAGAAAATGTGAAATTGATTTGGGGAAAGGGGTCTTGCTTGCGAGGCATTAACTTTTTTAATGGTAGAAATGACACAATTAGTGTTATTATGACATGTTTCAACTGAGTTTTTTTTACGAATCAAAATTCAACTAGCATAAAATATTTCGGTCGAAACAGACAAAATGATGTTAATAACCCCAAGGCAAACAATTATTACTCTTTTTTCTCTCTCTTATTTTTCAACAACTCTTACTTACCTCTCTCTTAGTTAGAAACTAAAAACATGAATAAATAAAGTTTTAGATCAAAATATAAAATTATAAAAAAAATGATGAAATTAAAAAAAAATGTTCTTACGGTTTTAATTATTCTTAATCAACACAATTAAATTTAATTAGTTAAACTAAGCATTAATTTAATATTTAAATGTTTTTTTAAGATTGAAAAACAACATATTACTTTAAATAGAATATATATGAAGCTTAATTTTTCAAATCAAAATTTTCAAATCAAGAGCAAAAAGCAATGCGAAGCTTTTTCTCGAGTGAAAGTTAAAGCGTTTCAGGTTTAATTTAATTAATCATTATTTTTATTTAAAAAGGGAAGGTGAAAAGGGAAAATAGACAACTTTCAAATATATAATCGATGTAAAATCGGTCTTTGTTAGCTGACTGAAATTCCACTACTATGAAAGCCCAACACTACAAAAATGTTCAAAGCCCTAGCCTACCAAAAATGCAAGACCCTAGACAACCACAGAAAAAAACATATAAATTCCTTAATGTTAGCCAACTGCAGTTCTCTCTTTTACGTATTTCGCCGCCTCCTCTCTGTAAGCTCCTCTTCTCTTCGCCCCTTCCTCCTCGTCTTCTCTATCCAGATCTGCTAGTAAGCACATATGTGAACTACTTTTGGGTGCTGCTAATGACTATCAATATCATCGTTAAATATATATTGATCTCTTTTTTATAATTTTAACAACTGGGTTTTTTATGGATCCTTGGTTTTGTGTTACGTAGATCATAACTTGATTGATTTGACAATATTTTGATGGGTATGATAAAGCACTGCTTCTGTTTTTGTGTTTGTGCAGGTTTTATTATCCTAATTAAGTATTTTGGAGCTAGACAATATGGTGAAGTTTACAGCAGAGGAGCTTCGGCGTATTATGGACTTAAAGCATAACATCCGTAATATGTCCGTCATTGCTCATGTTGATCATGGTAGGCTTTCATTTGAATTTATGTGATTTATCTTCTTATCGAACTATTTGAATTCGATGCCCATACTTTATGGTTTTGACTGGAAACTTCTGTGTTGTTGTTCCTTAATCAAATCTACACGCGCTTTCATGAGGTTTTTTTTCCTGGCAGTGGTTATCTTTTTATATTCTCCAATATATCAGGTTATTTTTTGCAAGGTTAAATTTCATAGATTGTTATCCTTGTAGGGTATAACTTAAGTCCTTTTACAGTAATTTGATTTTTTTCTTCATTTGTATGCTAATCTTCTATTTTTGAACGTGTGCGCCTTCAGCAGTTTTTGTTTAATATAACCATCAAGTGGAAAATTCATGTTTGGTCTGTTTTATTTCTATTTTGTGAGAGTTTGTGCTTTTAGGATGTTCTTGTTTAAAATACCTTTATTTTTGAAATTCTTTGTTGGGGTGGATTTGATCTATATTCGTTTGCAGGAAAGTCAACTCTCACTGATTCTCTTGTCGCTGCTGCTGGTATCATTGCCCAAGAGGTTGCTGGTGATGTTCGAATGACTGATACCCGAGCAGATGAGGCAGAACGGGGCATCACAATCAAATCTACTGGCATCTCTCTATACTATGAGATGTCTAACGAAGCCCTCAAGAGCTACAAGGGAGAGAGGCATGGAAATGAGTATCTTATCAACCTTATAGACTCTCCTGGACACGTTGACTTTTCATCTGAGGTCACAGCTGCTCTTCGTATCACTGATGGTGCTCTGGTTGTCGTTGACTGTATCGAGGGTGTGTGTGTCCAGACCGAAACTGTGCTTCGACAGGCTTTGGGTGAGAGGATAAGGCCTGTCCTGACAGTTAACAAGATGGACAGGTGTTTCCTGGAGCTTCAGGTTGATGGAGAGGAGGCATATCAGACATTTTCCAGGGTTATTGAGAATGCCAATGTCATCATGGCAACCTATGAAGATCCCTCCTCGGTGACTGTCAAGTCTACCCTGAGAAGGGTACCGTTGCTTTCTCTGCTGGTTTGCACGGCTGGGCTTTCACTTTGACCAACTTTGCCAAGATGTATGCCTCAAAGTTTGGAGTGGATGAGACTAAGATGATGGAGAGGCTGTGGGGTGAAAACTTCTTTGATCCTGCTACCAAGAAGTGGACCAGCAAGAACACTGGCTCTGCTACCTGCAAGCGTGGTTTTGTGCAGTTTTGTTACGAACCAATAAAGCAGATTATTAAGACTTGCATGAATGATCAGAAGGATAAATTGTGGCCCATGTTGCAAAAGCTCGGTGTTGTAATGAAGTCTGACGAGAAGGACTTGATGGCAAAGCCTCTGATGAAGCGTGTGATGCAGACCTGGCTGCCAGCAAGCTCTGCTCTGCTTGAAATGATGATCTTTCACCTGCCTTCTCCTGCCACTGCTCAGAGATACCGGGTGGAGAACTTGTATGAGGGTCCCCTTGATGATGTTTATGCCAATGCTATCAGGAATTGTGACCCTGATGCCCCCCTCATGCTTTACGTGTCTAAGATGATTCCTGCATCTGACAAGGGCAGGTTCTTTGCTTTTGGGCGTGTTTTCTCTGGAAAGGTAACAACTGGTCTGAAGGTCAGGATCATGGGACCAAACTATGTGCCTGGTGAGAAGAAGGACTTGTATGTGAAGAGTGTGCAGAGGACTGTCATTTGGATGGGGAAGAAGCAAGAAACCGTTGAGGATGTGCCTTGTGGTAACACCGTTGCCTTGGTTGGACTGGATCAGTTCATCACTAAGAATGCCACTTTAACTAATGAAAAGGAAGTTGATGCCCACCCTATTCGCGCTATGAAGTTCTCTGTCTCGCCTGTTGTGCGTGTGGCTGTTCAATGCAAGGTCGCATCTGACCTCCCCAAGCTGGTTGAAGGTCTGAAGCGTTTGGCCAAGTCTGATCCCATGGTTGTCTGTAGCATCGAGGAATCTGGAGAGCATATCATTGCTGGAGCTGGAGAACTGCACCTTGAGATCTGTTTGAAGGATTTGCAGGATGATTTTATGGGTGGGGCAGAAATAATCAAGTCTGACCCTGTTGTGTCATTCCGAGAGACTGTCCTAGAGAAGTCCTGCCGTGTGGTGATGAGCAAATCTCCTAACAAGCACAATCGTCTCTACATGGAGGCACGGCCCATGGAAGAAGGGCTTGCAGAGGCTATTGATGACGGTCGTGTTGGGCCAAGGGATGATCCAAAGAATCGTGCCAAGATCTTGTCTGAGGAGTTTGGATGGGATAAGGATCTTGCAAAGAAAATCTGGTGCTTTGGTCCTGAGACAGACGGGGCCAAACATGGTTGTGGATATGTGCAAGGGAGTTCAGTACCTTAATGAAATCAAAGATTCTGTTGTTGCTGGTTTCCAGTGGGCTTCAAAGGAAGGTGTCTTGGCTGAAGAAAACATGCGAGGAATCTGCTTTGAAGTGTGTGATGTGGTTCTTCATGCTGATGCCATTCACAGAGGTGGTGGTCAGGTCATTCCTACTGCCAGGAGGGTTATCTATGCCTCCCAGCTGACTGCCAAGCCCAGGCTTCTTGAGCCCGTGTACATGGTGGAGATCCAAGCCCCTGAGCAGGCTCTTGGTGGCATCTACAGTGTTCTTAACCAGAAACGTGGTCACGTGTTTGAAGAAATGCAGAGGCCTGGTACGCCCTTGTACAATATCAAGGCGTACCTTCCTGTTGTCGAGTCTTTTGGATTTTCTGGAACTTTGAGGGCTGCAACATCAGGACAGGCTTTCCCGCAATGTGTTTTTGACCACTGGGACATGATGTCTTCTGATCCACTGGAGACCGGTACACAAGCTGCGCAGCTTGTTGCAGATATCAGGAAGCGGAAGGGTTTGAAGGAGCAGATGACCCCTCTGTCTGAGTTCGAGGACAAGCTCTGAGCATTTTACTTTCATGTTGAAGCAACTTGATTAGCTTCCAGAGATGATGATACAGAGTGGCATTGGTGCTGCCTGGTTTCTGGAGTTTTTTTGCGATTTTAAATTTAGATACTGTGAATTAGTATAGTAGTTGTTCCCCATGGGAACGGAAGGATTTCCGGTCGTGTTTTGTTGTCTTATAATAACTCCAGTCATCAGCGATGAAGTTGGTACGCTATATGGTGTTATATTTAATCTTATTATGCTGTAACCCCGAATGAAGCGTTATCTTCTTGTGTGCGCAGATAATAGACAAGGGAATTGAAAATGAATCTGATGATTCAGTAGGGATATGCAATTCTCAATGCAGCCAGCATAGCAGCGCCCATATTGGGTAGAAAATATAAGTATAAAAGAGTTCCAATATATGGAATTTCCCAACCCCCTTGTTATTATAAGTATTAAAAAAGATCCTAGTGCATTTTATTTAAGCGCAGAGGGTATAAAAGAGTTCCAATATATGGAATTTCCCAATCCTCTTGTTATTATTGTTAGCTGGCATGCCTACATAAGAGTAAAACGAGAAACGGGAAGGTTTGATTTGCGGTTTTGAATATATCAACCAGTTTAGAATTGCAAGGATTATTCGTATTAAGAAGAGACCTTAGTACATTTTATTTATGCATAGGAGGGGTCTAATACAATTTTATTTGGATTATAAAGTGAGGACAAAAATGAGCCAAAAGAATCCTACTACAAGTTGTAAACATGAGATTAATGGGTTGGATTGAAGACAATAAATAAGTCTTATTGGCTTTATTTAATTTTGTTTAGAGCTCAAGCTTGTTTAGGTTTAATAAAAATTTTGTTTTTAACTAGGATTCAAAGTTTGTTTGGTTTATCATGAGCTTTTCAATTTAAGATTTGATGTCGCTTTGAGTGCATCTCATTTATGTCCATATAAAGGGTCAATAAGAATTACTTTTTCAACGACTTTTTAAACTTATGTAAGCTAAATTTTGACATCCATTGATAAATATTAATTCTGAATTTTTAGTTTTATGTGTAAGAGTGATTCTTGCATTTTTTTAGTTCTTGAACGAACTGAAATTGACTTATCAAATATTAACTCGCTTCGTGGCGTCATTCTATTCATTCCAATATCTAGGCTCGAAACAAGGTCATGTGTGCTATTTTTGTGTTTTTAGTGCTTCTTAAAGTTTTTCAGTGTTTGTGTCCATTTCCTTGTTCTTCGGTCTGCGTCATCTAATAAAAAATGGTTATATTTCATCTTTTTTTCATGTCATTTTAGTTTATTAAGAAGAAAAAAGATAAAAAGAGAACCAATATATTAAAAAAGAAATAGAGGCATTAATTGAAATTTGAAAAATCATTGAATTTTGGCATAAAAACACAACTTTGGTGAAACATAAAAAAGCATGTGAGAATCAATTGAAATTTCATATTCCGTCTATTGTGGTTGATATAACATCATATGTCAAATTTGAGCATATTCTGATATTGTTTACTTGAGGTTTTACTTTGAGGTTCATTTACGCTACTGAAATACTACCTTAATGAACCCTAAGAAAAACACCATATAATCAATTCAAACTTAATGTTCTGTGTATTGGCATTTCTATCACTCCATATTTTAAAATTAAGCTTATTTTGATATTGTATACTAGAGGGTTTCAATTGGAGGTTCAATTCTACTAAAACCGATCACAAAAGGGATTGGGTACCTATGAGTAAGAGAACGACCTATAAATTGAGTTGTTTTGTTTTTTAATATTATAATACTAAATACTGCATTTGAGATCATTTCTTCGTCGCTTACTCTTGGTTTAAATTTTATTCCATAACAATTGCGTAAGAGGTTAGATTCTCGTCAAGTCTCAAAACGAGATTGTTATTGTTTATTTTTGTCAAATTCTTTATTTTTATTTTATTTTAGGTCTATGGGTTTTCTTTAATTTTGTTAGTTACAACTCAAGGTTTGTTTGGGCTTAATTAGTACTTTGTTTTCAACTAGACTTCAAGTTTTCTTTGGATTAAGTAGCCGACTTTCCAATTTGGGGGTTCGGGTCAATTTTGAGTGAACCTTATTTAAGTCCACATAAAGTGTCCATTAGGGTTACTTTAAACTCATGTAATCTAAATTTTAGCAGTCATTGATGAATATTAGTTTTGAACTTTTTAGTTTTGTGTGAGAGTGATTCTTTCATTCTTTAGTTCTTGAATGAATTGAATATGACTTATCAAAGATTAGTTGGTTTTGTGGCGTCATTCTGCTCATTCAAATAGTGTTGGTTCCTTGGGGCAAGTTTTCATTGTGTCACACTCTTATCAAACCGATTTTTGCTTTCCGAGATTAGATCTCATTCTTGATTATGAGTTGAGTGACCATGTGATCACGAGGTTCACATCATTCGTGTCAGCTTCATCTAATAAAAAAAGAGGTTATATTTTATCTTTTTCTATCTTGTCATTCTAGTATACTAAAGAAAAGAAAAAAAGAAAGAGATTCAGTAAATTAAAAAAAAGTGAGAGTTATAGGCAATAGTTAAAATTTTATGAATCACTAAATTTTAGCCAAGAAACACTATCTTAGTGAACCCTATGCAAAACACCTTAAAATCAATTGAAACTCAAAATTATGTGTATAGGCATTGTGATCGCACCATATATTCAATTTGGGCTTATTTTCAAATCGCATACTACAGATTTTAATTGGAGATTCATTTCCGTCGCAAACTGATCACATAAGGGATTGGGTACCTTGATGCAAACCTCGTGATTACATGATTACGCAACCCACAACCAAGAATGAGATCCAACCTCAAATAATCGAAATAGGTCTGTTAAAAGTGTGACATGATAGAAACTTGCTCCAAGACACTATCACTATTGGAATAAGTAGAATGACACCACAAAGCTAGATATTCTTCGATATGTAGGATTCAGTTCGTTCAAGAACTAAAGAATGCAAGAATCACTCTGATACATAAAATTGAAAAATTCAGAATTAATATTCATCAATGGCTCTGAAATTTAGGTTACATGAGTTTAAATAGTTCTTAAAAAATTAACCCTAATGGAACCCTTATATGGACTTAAATGAGGTCCACTCAAAACTAACTTAAAATCTTAAATTAAAAAGCCCATGACTTAATCTACAAAAGCCTTGGATCCTAACTTAAATTAGACAGACATTGAATGCATTAGTTTTAAAGGTTTCAACGAAGTCCGAATTGCAAGGATCATTGGAGTATCAAGAGGAGACTTTAGTACATCTTATCTATGTGAAGGAGGGGTCCAATACAACCATATTATGGTCATGAAATTAGGACAACAAAGGAGACAAAAGAATCCCACTACAACTTGGAAACAACATGGGCGAGTAGCTTTTTTATAGGATTATGTGGCTAGATGGAAGGCAATAGATAAGCTTGAATGAGCTCTATAATACTTCTCTTCTTCTCATGATAGTTAGCTACATCCCAAGACTTGCTTGTACTTAAATAAGATTTTGTTTTTAGTTAGGATCAAGGACATTTTTAGATTAAGTTATAGGCGACAGCTTTAGGATTTTGGGTCGGTTTTGAGTGGATCTCATTTAAGTCCACATAAGGGTTACTTTTAAGAACTATTCAAACTCATGTAACTTAAATTTTGGCAGTCATTGATGAATATTAATTCTGAACTTTTAGTTTAATGTGTGAGAGTAATTCTTTCATTTAGTTCTTAAACAAACTGAATTTGATTTATCAAAGATTAGTGGCTTCAGTGACATCATTCTACTAATTCCAATAGTACTAGTATCTTGGGGTGAGTTTTCATTGTTTCACACTCTTACCAAATCTAGTTTTTCTTTTAGTATTATATCTCATTCCTGGGTATAGGTTACGTGATCACGAGGTTCACATCATCACTCTTCTTTAATGAAAAAGCATAGCAACATGTCGCCTCTTAGATGTCTTCTTTATTCAAAAGATTATAGTTGTCACCTTTGTTGCGACGGCGATTTTGGACGCTGTTCGCACTCCGCCATCTCCCCGTGGTTCGGGGAGACATCGGCGTCATGGTGAAAATAGGGTTGTTTATAGCCGTAAAATTTACAACTATAATTATTGAGAGTCACCACCTAGTACTAAGTGATTGTGCATCAAATGTATCGTTAAGTCTTTTATTTTACATATGTATTTATTGTTTTTATTTGGGATTTTATAATAATTGATGTGCTTTTAGTAATGAATTTCTTTTAATGTTTCGACAAGTTTTGGAGCTTAAATGAATTATTTCAGGAAATTTAAACGTCGAAATTTAGAACAAAGAATTGGACGATAAATCTATGGAAAGATGGAGGGAAGATTGTTACTTCATCTTGGGTCAAAAAGAAGAAAGATTCAGCTAAAAATGAGGAAGAAAATCGGGCACAAAAATCTTCTTCAAGTTGCCAAAATAATAAGTTTTCCGAACACCTTTTGGAGTTTTAGTCATAACTTTTAACTCGAGCTCCAAATTATATGGTATTTAATGTTCGGAAAGCTAACAGAAAGGCCTATAAAATAGTTATCTAATATCCTTCTCCGGAAAATGCTCGGAAAGAGGGGTAAATGGCACTCCAATGTTAGCATCAAATCGGGCACAAAAATCTTCTCCAAGTTGCCAAAATAATAAGTTTTCAAGAACATCTTTCGGCGTTTCAGTCATAACTTTTGACTGCGAGCTCCCAATTATATGTTTTTTAATGTTCTGGAAAGCTAACAGAAAGGCCTATAAATATGTGTCTAATAGCCTTCTTCGAATAACGCTTAGAAATAGGGTTCAATTGCAGTCCAAAGTTAGCATCAGATCTATCTTGCAATATTTTCCGAAATTGTGTTTTGCTCTTCTTGTTTTAGATTTCAGTTTTATTTTAGTTGTAAAACTTATTATTTCAGTTTGATTCAAGTTATTTCATGTTTATTAGAGTGTTATTATATATAATTATGGTTGGCTAATCTCTTTCTTGGATCCAAATCAAGGATGATGGTGATTGAGGTGAGTTCTTTAAGATATGAATGAATCCTAATGTCTATCTTCACATTTTCTTCATGAATGTTTTCTTATTGCAAAGAAATTTTAGAAATCATCTAAGTTATGTTATAATCTTGAATTTTTATGAACAAAACTTAGTTTTGGTATAGAGATTGCTTGAATCAATGTCTTACTTAATATAAAAACACTCATTTATTCATAAGCAATAATCAATCTTCATCTTTTTAAACTTCATTGTAATATCTTCTGATCTACTATCACCATCGTTGATATTAGGTTGAGTTATCTTATTTATGTTGAAGGAATCACCAATACATCACCATTAAAATTGATTTGGAACCAATACTTACTTTTTCTTGTCATTTAAAATCTATTTACTCTCTTTCATCTTAGAAAACAAATCCATTAATTATTCTCCTAAGATATTTTTTTGTTACCTATCTTAAATTCTATATCTAGCTCTCTATGGATATGACCTCGATCTTACCGAGTTAATTGCTACATCGCACACCCACGCACTTGTGAGTTAAAACAAGTCGATCATAAATAGCGGTCAAGCAATTTTGGTGTCGTTGCTGAGAGCTAGCAAGCAAAGGTAACAAATTTAGTTTTGATTATTGGAAAAAATATATAAAAAAACAAAAAAACTCCTAAATTGGCTCAGCTTTTTGGATGTTGGATCGTGGACGGATATTGGATCGTGGATCGTGGATCGGACTACTAATTGTTGGATTATGGTCGGTTCAATCGCCTCTTGTTTATTTTATTTTATTTTTTATGCTTTTTATCTAATATTTATTGTTTTAAGTTCTTGGCCGGTATTATCGCCTTTTTATTCATGCTTATTACAATTATCTTTTAATGTTTATTGTTGTTAATATTGCTTATTAGTTAGAGTGTGTATTTCAGTAACTTGTTGTATTTTTCAGCTATTATTTTATCTTTTACGTTTCATTTACTTTTATTTGCAATCTTGTTTTTCTTTCTCCTTTTCTTTCATATTCATATAATCTGTTATATTATATTCCATCATGGCTAATGTTGAAGATATAGAGGGTGAAGGGAATGTTCAAGGTAATGGACCTCCACAATTCAATGATCAACCTAATTTTCGAACCCTTCAGAGTATCTTCACCCGGCTAGACAAAGTACACCTTCGTGTATTATATTACCACTTAACCAACAAGATTTTAATTTGAAACAGTTCATGATTCAACTTCTTCCCATATTTTATGGTATGGATTCTGAAAATCATAGAGGTCAGATGCATATAAGTGAATCCTCACCCGGTGAACCCTTAAACCATGAACAAATCCAAGCCATCACCACCCTTAGAAGTGGAAAGATTATTGAAAAAGCTATAGGTTTAGGGATTCCTAAAGGAATTGTGGAGGAGAAATCTAAGGAAAGTGAAGAGGGAATCAAAACACAAATGACAAATGAGAGCTTAAGTGAGAAAGAAGGTGAGATAAATGAGAGAGAGAAGAGTGAGAAAGGTGATGATTCAGAGGCAAAGTGAGTTATTTAGAATTTGTTCCTAGACCACCATTTCCACAAAGTTTAGGAAAATCTAAACATGATCTTATGAACTTGGAAATCTATGAATTGTTCAAAAAGTAAAAGTAAACATTCCACTCCTTGATGCAATTAAACAAGTCTCATCTTATGCAAAGTTCCTCAAGGTCTTATGCACAGTCAAAAGGAGATTGAATGTGAAAGAAAGAGCCTTTCTAACTCGAACATGCTAGTGCCATCATCCAGTTTAAGACCCCTCCCAAATACAAAGATCCTGGTTGTCCCACCATTTCATGCATCATTGGAAGTCATAAGATAGACCAAGCTTTGTTGGATTTAGGAGCAAGTGTGAATTTAATTCCCTACATTGTTTACAAACAATTAGGTTTAGGGAAATCAAGCCTACTCGAATCACCTTTCAATTAGGCGATAGGTCAATCAAGATTCCTTGGGGTGTTGTTGGGGATGTATTGATCCAAGTAGATAAATTCTACTTTCCTGTTGATTTTATAGTGTTAGACACCTCACTGTTCAAGGTTCTAATGCTCCCATCCCAGTCATCTTAGGTAGACCTTTCCTAACTACATCCAATGCTTTAATTAACTCGTCTGAATGGGGTGATGAAATTGTCTTTTGGGAATATGACATTGGAGATGAATATTTTCAATATCTCCAAACAAATTGGTGAACATGAGAACATTAGAGAGGTAGATTTGATTCAAACTGTTTGTCAAGAACACTTTGAGAGAGAAGGGATAAAGGATCCATTAGAGAGAACTTTAATTCATGATGAAAGATTTTGTTCTTTGGAATGTGTTGATGAGGAAGTAAGAGAACTCGAGACTTATCTAGATCCAATGCCTATTATGTCAACAGGTCAATGGACTCCATTGTTTGAGCCTTTGATTTCAGCCCAAGTGAAAGTTGAGACATCTCTTGTTCAACCTTATAAGCCACAAAGGAAGCCTTTGTCGAGTGATCTTAAGTATGCATTTCTAGGGGAAGATGAATCATATCCTATTGTGATTTCATCAAAACTTAGCATAGAGCAGGAACAAAAGCTTTTGAGAGTGGTGAGAAAACACAAGAAAGCAATTGGGTGGACAATTATTGACTTGAAAGGAATTAGCCCTTTTCTATATACACATAGAATCTATCTTGAAAAAGAGGCTAAATCTATGAGGCAAATGCAAAGACGATTGAACCCAACCATGAAGGAAGTAGTGAGAGGTGAAATTCTTAAGCTACTTGATGCATGTATCATTTATCCCGTTGCAAATTCAAAATGGGTTAGTCCAACCCAAGTTGTCCCTAAGAAATCTGGAGTCACGGTAGTGAAGAATGCAAATAATGAGCTAGTGCCAACTAAAATCCAAACTGGATGGCGTATGTGCATTGATTACCGTATGTTGAACATGGTGACTAGGAAGGACCATTTTCCTCTTCCATTTTTAGACCAAGTGCTTGAAAGAGTAGCAGGAAGAGCTTTCTATTGTTTTCTTGATGGATACTCAGGTTACAACCAAATTGAAATTTCATTAGAAGACTAAGAAAAACCACGCTCACTTGTCCTTTTGGTACCTATGCTTATAGAAGAATGCCCTTTGGCTTGTGTAATGCACCAACCACTTTTCAAAGGTGTATGATGAGTATCTTTAGTAACATGGTGGAATTTTTTTGGAAGTTTTCATGGATGATTTTTCAGTTTATGGGGATTCTTATGAGTTGTGTCTAATGCATTTAGAAAAAGTTCTTGAAAGGTGTGAGGAGAGCAATCTTGTACTTAATTGGAAGAAGTGTCATTTTATGGTGACACATGACATTGTCTTAGTTCACATTGTCTCTTCGAAGCGATAGAGATAGATAAGTCAAAAGTTGAAGTCATTCAAAAATTACCTACCCCAGGATCGTGAAAGATGTAAGATCCTTTTTAGGACATGCTTGGTTTTTACCGAAGATTCATTCATTCATTCAAGTATCATTGTCAAACCATTGTGTAACTTGTTATCACAAGATTGGACATCAAAATGTCAAGAAGCTTTTGAAAAGCTTAAAGGGTTGTTGACCACTAGACCAATCATGCAAGCTCCTGATTGGTCTTTACCATTTGAAATGATGTGTGATGCTAGTGATTTTGCAATAGCTGTTGTTTTAGGGCAAAGAAAAGATAAGAAACCTCATGTAATTTATTATGCTAGCAAGACTTTGAATAATGCTTAATTGAATTACACTACAACTGAAAAGAACTCTTAGTCGTGGTATTTGCTTTAGACAAGTTTCAGTCTTATTTGGTTGGATCTCTTGTTATTGTTTTCACTGATCATGCACTATTGAAATACTTGCTCACAAAACAAGATTCCAAGCCACGTTTGATTCGATGGATCCTCCTAATCCAAGCGTTTAACCTTGAGATTCGAGATAAAAGGGAGTAGAGAATGTAGTGGCTGATCATTTATCCTGTCTTTCAAGCTATGAGAAAATAGTAGATGAATCTCCAATAAATGAATTCTTTGTTGATGAAAATTTATTTTTTGCAGGTAATGTCTCCTACATTGGCTCTCCACCTAGCCACAAGTCAGATTCCTTCTCATTGGTCTAAACTTGACAAACATAAATTCTTACGCAACGTGCGTACTTTTTTTTGGAATGACCCCTACCTATTTAAATACTGCCCTAACCAAATTGTTAGGCGGTGCATCCCTGATCATGAAATTCCAAGTGTCTTTAATTTTTGTCATGCATTAGCCTGTGGTGGGCATTTCTCTTCCAAGAAAACCACTGCCAAGATCTTGCCTTCTGTGTTGCATGTGACCGATGCCAACGCCTAAGTAACCTCACTCGGCGTAACATGATGCCCCTTAACCCCATTCTTGTTTTGGAAATATTTGATTGTTGGGGGATTGATTTCATGGGACCTTTTCCAAGTTCATTTGGATATCAATTCATCCTGGTGGTTGTTGATTATGTGTTTAAATGGGTGGAGGTCATTGCATCTCAAACTAATGACCATCGAGTTGTGTTCAAATTCTTGAAAGAACATATTTTCTCTCGTTTTGGCATGCCTAGGGCTATGATTAGTGATGGGGAAAACATTTTTGTAACAAGTCTGTTGGGATTTTGATAAGAAAATATGGTGTAATTCACAAGGTCAGTACCCTTATCACCTACAGACTAGTGGCCAAACTGAGTTGGCAAATAGGGAGATCAAGAATATTTTAGAGAAAACAGTCAATCCAAACCGTACAGATTGGTCCTTACGATCGGTCAATGCTTTATAGGCATATCGCATCGCTTACAAGACCTCTTTAGGAATGTATCCTTATAGGCTAGTTTATGGAAAGCCTTGTCACATCTCTATTGAGATTGAGCACCGTGCATATTGGGTCATTCGACAATTCAATGACAATGAAAATGAGATTGGAAAAAAGAAAAATTTAATTGGATGAATTAGAGGAGTTGAGAAATGATGTATTCGAAAATGCAAAAATTTCAAAACATAAGATGAAAACTTTGCATGATAAACATAAACTTAGAAAATCCTTTCATGTTGGTCAATTCCTGGGACGTTGAGAACAAAATGGATTGGTCCATTTGTTGAGGTAGAAAATCATAAGAATGGAAATATTTCCACAAGAAATGGTCTTCGATTGAAACCTTATCTTGAAAACTTTGTGGCTGAAGTTGAGACATTGGATCTTGAAGATCCAATGCCATTGCAGTATCAAAAGTAATGAGTTTTTATTTAATTTTATTTTTTTAATTCTCTCTCTCTCTCTCTCTCTCTCTTATTCTTCCAACTCTTATTTACTTGTTCATGCATTAGGGACAATGCATTATTTTAAGTTGGGGGGTATGAGGTTTTGTTTATTTTTTAAAAAAATGGTTTGATATTTTCTTTTAGTTGTGATATGCGAGGTTAAGAAAAACAAGGAAAAAAAGCTCAAACAAGAAGTCGGTTCATGTCCAATTCAATCGGACATTCATCCTTGAAATAAAAGGGAGTAATAGTTTTCTAATCTTTATTCTTATCTTGTCTTTCTTTCTTTTTTACATTAAGGGTAATGTAAAAATTAATTTTGTATATTTGATTGTGTTGAATGCTTGAGATGGTCATGCTTGTTTGAAAGAAAAAAAAATGTATTTGTCTGTGAGTGAGACTTAATTAGGATCAGCATTACATTTTTGGATTCATTATTGTGTTGAACATTGCATGCTTTAATTTGGGATAGATAATATCTTATAAAGCACGATATAACATATTTTGTTTTTCTTTATGATTATTGAAGTAAATTGTCGGTTGTGTGATCATGCATAAAAGATGAGTGTGATGCTTTACTTGTGATCATCCTTTTAATCTAGTCCTAAACAAGGTTTAAGTAAATAGAGTAATAATTAAATAAATAGATGTGTGCAAAGTTCTACCTACTCCAATGTTTTGAGTTTCTCAAGTAACTAGGGGTATTCATCACAAATGTTTATCTTTACGTCAACGGCGACTTGAAATATGAGTATGCAAAGCACTTTAAGTTTGTGACTTTGTGAGTAACCGAGTGCATTCATCACAAATGTTTGTATTCGCATCAAAGGGAAGTGACCACTTAAAGAAAAGGAACAAATGATGTTCAAAAATATATATATAGATAGATAGATAGATAGATAGATAGTTATTTCTCCAGTTTGCTACCTTGTTTGTAGTGGTAAGAAGGGAGATTACAAGTCGAGTTTTGCGTGAATTATTTATGTTGGTTGCATGATAAATACGATTGAATTTGGAATTTTGTATGCATATTTGATTTAGAGAATGTGAGTATGTTTATTTTTCTTTATTCACTATGGTGTATACACCAAGTTGAAGATATCAATGTTTCATGATAAGTCCTTCAAGTGTGATGAGTCGAACCTAATTATGGTTATTATTATTTTTATTTCAAAGGTTTTATATTTTGTTTTGCTTGAGGACTAGCAAAATCTAAGTTGGGGGTTGTGATTGTGCATCAAAATATCATTAAGTCTCTTATTTTACATATGTATTTATTGTTTTTATTTGGGATTTTATAATAATTGATATGCTTTTTAGTAATGAATTTCTTTTAATGTTTCGACAAGTTTTTCGAGCTTAAATGAAATATTTCAGAAATTTAAACGTCGAAATTTGGAATAAAGAATTGGAGGAGAAATCCATGGAAAGTTGGAGGGAAGATTGTTACTTTATATTGGGTCGAAAGAAGAAAGATTCAGCTAAAAACGAGGAAGAAAATCGAGCACAAAAATCTTCTCCAAGTTGCCGAAATAATAAGTTTTCCATAACACCTGTCAGGCGTTTCAGTCATATCTTTTGAATTCAACATCCAAATTATATTTTTTTAATGTTCTGGAAAGCTAACAGAAGGGCCGGTAAATATGTGTCTAATAGCCTTCTCCATAAAACGCTGAGAAAGAGGGTTAAATTGCAGTCCAAAGTTAGCATCAGATATGTCTTTCAATATTTTCCGAGATTGTGTTTTGCTCTTCTTGTTTTAGATTTCAGTTTTATTTTAGTTGTAAAACTTATTATTTCAGTTTGATTCAAGTTATTTCATGTTTATTAGAGTGTTATTATATATAATTATGGTTGGCTAATCTCTTTCTTGGATCCAAATCAAGGATGATGGTGATTGAGGTGAGTTCTTTAAGATATGAATGAATCCTAATGTCTATCTTCACATTTTCTTCATGAATGTTTTATTATTGCAAAGAAATTTTAGAAATCATTTAAGTAATGTTATAATCTTGAAATTTTATGAACAAAACTTAGTTTTGGTATAGAGATTGCTTGATTCAATGTCTTACTTAATATGAAAACACTCGTTTATTCTTAAGCAATAATCAATCTTCATTTTTTTAAACTTCATTGTAATATCTTCCGATCTAATATCACCATCGTTGATATTAGGTTGAGTTATCTTATATATGTTGAAGGATTCACCAATACATTACCATTAAAATTGATTTGGAACCACGACTTACCTTTTCTTGTCATTTAAAATCTATTTACTCTCTTTCATCTTAGAAAACAAATCCATTCATTATTCTCCTAAACTATTTTTATTGTTACCTAGCTTAATTTCTAAATCTAGCTCTCTGTGGATATGACCTCGATCTTACCGAGTTAATTGCTACATCGCACACTCATGCACTTGTGAGTTCAAATAAGTCAATCATAAATAGCGGTCAAGCATTAAGGTTACTAGGAACCTATTGGCCTGCGAGAGTCTAGGGTAAGAGAACTTGTTGTGCAAGGGGAAGACGCATCACCCCTAGTGCACCCTACTTGAGGTAAGTCGCATTTTTGTTTGATTGTTTTTCTAAGTTTAAATTTTTTTACACTGCATTTTCAAAAACCATTTTTTTGTTTGCGGATGTACTTTACAATGTAATTTTACACCGTAGTAAAAATCTTTTTATCTACTGAATGTACTTTATAATGTAATTTACACCGTAGTAAAAGAAAATTTATTTCATGGTGTATTTTACAATGTAAATTTACACCCTGACAGATGAAACAAAAATATTTATAATTGTTTTTGATATTTTGGCCAAATTCCAATGGATAATCGCAAACTAGTTACGATATCCAAATTTTCATTTTAAAAATATGGAAAAATATGCAACATATTTTTTTATAAAAAATACAGTGAGGAAAGCTTTGGAGTCCAGCCGTATGCACAAAAATAAATACATTTTTATATTTTTGAATTGTTTTCTAATAACAATAATGGTAAAAAAATATTTTTTTGTCAATTTATATTTTTTCTTTTTTGGGTTGAGTTGTCACCACAAGTGGTGACAACTTCGACTTTAGTGAGTTGGGCTTCCACTCCTCACGAGTCGAAGCTCAGATTTTGTGGGCTAGACCTTGACATGATTATTGTTCGATGAGCGATGAATCGGGACAATTTGCATGAAAATGGGACAATGCATAGTAAAAATAGAGATTTTGGAGTATGACGAAAGGTGAAACGGTTAGTACCTTTGTGTAGAGGATGTTGAGCTGGTTCTTTTGGTCATGGTGGCGTCGGAAATGGAGGCCTGAGGTGGCGAGAGGAGCCCTTGAAGTCACCGGTTTTGTGCTTTGTTCGAGCTTGTAGCTGGAATTCTCGCGGCTAGCACTCTCGCCGAATATGAAGAAGAAGCCATGGATGGAGATGGCTCGAGGAGAGAGAGCTCACGATGATGAAGTGATCGAGTAGATGGTCGTTGTTACTAACCGAGAGGGAGAGAAAGCTTTGGTTTGGTTTTAAAGAGAGATAGGATTGTCGGGAGAGAGAAGGTGATTTGTGTTTTCTTGCAAAATCTCCTCCTCCGCCTTTACACGAAAATCTTCTCCTCTGCTTTTAAACTCTCCTCTATCCCTTTTCTTCTTCTTCTTCTCTCTGCAGATGCTTTCCTCTGTTTTTCTCCTGCAGATTTCTTTTCCGTCTTCTCCTTCTCCCTCCTTTCGCATCTTGAGACCACGTATATATAGGAAATGCAGGCATGCATTTCGTGTGTCTTTGTTGTGGCCTCTGCATTTTGCAGAGGGATGGAACTGCAGAGGGCATTGCGACCTAGTGTTTCTCTGACCTGCTCGAGTGTCGAACAGATGCAAGAAACATGCAATTTTGATGTTATAAGGGTAAAGTGTAATTTGGTCCTTAACCCTATAATTATTCTAATTGCATCTCCAATCAATTTTAAACTTTTAATTTTATGCAATTGTATAGCCGTCAAAATTTCAAACAAGCAACATTAAATGTGCGTGTCTTTTTATTTTGGTCTCTGGTTCCCAATCTACATGATTTAACCATTAATTGACCATTGGATTCTCAATTAGTTCAATTTGGCCCCCTGATTTCTTAAAAATTAAAATCGGTCTCCGAAAATTCTATTCTCATCAATTGATCCTGAATTAAATTCAAGAAATTGTTTTCACATTGACTAAGACTTTAAATTAATTTGACCAATTTAAAGTATAATTAAGTCATTGTTTAACTTAATTAAATCTTTCAATTAGACCTTAAATTAATTCCCGATCATAATTAAATTTTAAAATTTGTCGACGATTAAATCGAATCAACCCATAAAAATATAATTATGTTGTTTAATAGATCCATCCAACGATAAATTATTTTTGCCTTAAATCTGTGTTTTCTCTATTTTTGGAACCAAAGAGATACGATTGGACTCATGAAAACAACCAAAATTACCACATTGATTTTTCCACCCATGCTGGCTCCTTTTATTTTATTTTTATCATTTTATTTTATTTTGGGGGTAACCTAAAAATTGGGTTACGACAACCTTCATGCAAATAAACATGTTATCTTTAACCACCTCGGGGATCCAATCACCACAATTCGACGAGTTTCCCTCTACAAGGATGTGTAGCCCTTGTTCGAGATATGTGCCCCTACGTTTTATTTCCTCTCATTTATCGTCTTTTAAATTGTTGTTTAAAATGTTTTTAAATCATTTTTGAAGTCATTTGTTTGTATAAAATCCATTGAATATTTGTTTTGAGATGTTTAAGCATGCCTTGAATATAACTTGTATATATTCAAGTTTAGTTTAATTGCCTTATTGGTATGTGGTGGGATATTATAATGGAATGGAAAATATTAGTATACAATGATGTTCTTACATGTTTTGATTTTTGGTTAATCAATTTTTGAAGTCATTGCAAAATATGTTAAGTATTGAAGTTGTGTTTTAGGTTGTTTATAAGTTAGCTTATTTTATTTGTTGAAGTTATAAGAATTTATTTGAGCATCGGGACAATAGGTTTAATTTTTAGAACAATGTTTATGAATAGTGAATGTTTATTTTGTTGTTTTTATCATGGATCTTGCTTACTATTTTTGTTATTGATTTTTGTTTCTTCTTGTTATAATAATTCAAACAAGTTGTTTTAAGCATGCTTAAGCTTTGTTTTTAAGTTTAGGTTATTTCATGGGTTCCTTATGCTTCTTTTGGTTTTGCAACACTTTCGGGTTTTATAGCATTTCGGGTTGGCATTTATTCTTAGAATTTTGCATTAGATAATTGATTTTTGTCTTTTGGTCGGTTGATGGTTCTTACATATACATGCATACTTTATCATTAATCTAGTTGGATGGAAGATGGAAGAGAACAAATAAACCTTATGGGCTTTATTTAAGTTAGTTAGCTACAGCCCAAGTCTTGTTTGGGCTTAACTAGGACTTTGTTTTCAGATAAGATAGGCTCCAAGGCTTGCTTGGATTAAGTAATGGGCCTTTTAATTTAGGATTTTGGGTCAGTTTCCAGTGGACCTCCTTTAAGTCCACATAAGAGGTCCATTGGGAACTATTTAAACTCATGTAATCCTAATTTGGCAGACCATTGATGAAACTTAATTTTAAACTTTTCGGTTTATATGTGAGAGTGATTCTTGCATTCTTTAGTTCTTGAACGAAATGAATCTGATTTATCGAAGATTAACTAGTTTCGTGGCGTCATTCTACTCATTCCAATAGTGTTGGTGCCTTGGGGCAGGTTTCCATTGTGTCACACTCCTATTAGACCTTATTTCGGCTTTCCGGGATCTTATCTCATTCTTAGTTGTGGGTTGCGTGACGATGTGATCACGAGGTTCGCATCAAGTTGGGATTTATTGTGATGATCTAGCCCAAAATGTTATTGAATGTTGTTTTTTTAAATGTTTATTCTTTCAATTTGAATATGGTTTAAAGCGTTCCTCATATCAGTGAGTAAATTCAAATGTTTTTCCCTCCTTTGATCTTTGTTATTTCTTTTCTAATTTTGAGTCATATTTGTGAGTTTGAGTCTTTAGGCTAGAAAGCCTTGTCCAAGTGGTTAAACCGAGTCCATGTTCAGGAAGGTAGAGTTTGGTTGGTTTGACATTTTTCAAAAGAAAAAACATAAATATTTTCCTCAAAGTGTTTTTGTCAAACAAGACCTTAAAACATTTTTAACCATCTGATTTTTAGTTAAGGGCATGTTTGGCACGCACCCCACTACTTTTGTAGCACTTTTATTTTTTATTTGTATTTTGTTCAAATGTATCCCACAAAATTTCAAAATTTCTATATAAAAAACTCATATAACATTTTAAATTTATGTCGGTTCCTATGTGTTTTCCAACCATTTTTCTTAATATCATATTGTAGATTTACATTGTAAAATAGTAACTTTGTATTTTAATATATGTTTCTCCTTTTTAAAAAAATATTTTTATTTCAAAAATATGTTTTTATTTGTGCCAAATTGTACTTTTTTATGAATATTTCATATAAAAAGCATTCTGAATAATTTTCATGGACCTTAACTTTTCTTAAAATTTGAATATACCACCAAAAAGTAATATAATTTAAATAAATAAATAAATAACAATACAATATAAATAAATAAGATACACTAGTAATGATATTTTTTTCATTTATTAATTCTCTTACTCTCACAAATCATTATAATCCTAATAAATATAATACGATGCGACAACTATTAATCCTTTTAAAATTATAATTCTCTAATTAATTCATACATATTCAAAACACCCTCACTCTCACGTTGTACCCAACATCCAACATTATACACGCCACGTATGGTTGATCAGTGTCCAACCATAATGTATTCATCTTTATATTAAAACAAAATCACCTTGACATTTTTATCAGTGAAACAAAGTTTTGGCAAGTTTTTTATTGCAACTAGAAAGAATACCACATTGAAGTACAAAATTTTTCAAAATAAACCGCTTATAACGTCCACCTATAAGGACTATTTTGCTTTTTGTAATCTAATTAAAGGATGCATTCATGAACACCGAAAGAAACAATCTTATTTGATTCACAACTATATTAACTAAACAATAAACATTGTCGATGTTTTATTGTGTACACAAACTGAATTTACTATTCATTGCTACAGTGTAATTACTATTTTACACATAGTATTTCTTGATTGTTGAACAGTGAAACGACGAAAATAGGCTCCTAAAAGACAAAATAAGGCAAATAGGACCGGGGATACTTTAGAAATTTTCAGGGGGCATGGATGATATTTTTGACTTTATGCACAGTGAAACGACAGTTTTAGCCCCCCTAAATGACGAAACACAAGCACTGGACCTGGGGGTAGTTATGTGTTTTCCACGGTGGGTTTTCCGTGGCTATCGAGTGGGTCTAGGGGTGTGTTGGTAATTGGCTATTATTTTATTATTTAGTTTTTAAAAGACTACAGGTGTGCCATACGGACACACATACAGTGTTTCCATCACACGCGCCCTTAGAGCGGCGCATGCGCGTATTCCCGGTGTTAAAAACTGTCTTCCGCCATGTCCCATTGTGCACCGGCATGTGCTCTTTTTCCTGGTGAGGCACGTGACGGGTTATGGTGGCCGGTGAAGCTCTGGTTGCTGGTTTTATATTTTCGCTGCCTTTTCTCTCTCCTACTGGCCAGATATGCACATTGGTCCTTGATACTGTTGACACGTTTATATTGGTCCCTAGTGTTTTAATTTCCCTTTTATTATTGTTTTTTAATATAGTTTTTGATTTGTTTCAATTGTGTCATTCAATTGAAACTGATTATATAGGTTGGGTTTCACTTTATTTTTTATTCTTTTGATTTTCTTCTTTTGGTGATTTTAATTATTTCAGTATGCAAGTTTTAATTGCTTATGATTAGGTTCTTCAATTGAAATGTCATATATATATATATATTCTATCTTTCATTTTCGTCCTTATTCTTTTAATTTTGTAAAAACATTATAATGTTTTTAAAATGTCTTTATATATTTCAGTCTCAAGGTTTTATTTATTTCAATTTTATTCTTCTATTGAATTAATTATATAGTATGTTTTAATTTATTTTGGTTTTGTCCTCCAATTGAAATTAGTCAAATTTCAATCCTTATTTTTTAAAAAAAATTAACAAGATTACACTGTAATTTTAAAATATATTTATATATATATATATATATATATATATTTGTTTCGATCCCAATATTTTTTTATTGTTTGAATATTGTTGTTTGATTGGAATTAATTATATATAAAATTATATATATACATATAAAATTAATTTGAAACAGCACGCCGAAACGCTCCGAAACCGGAATATTCCGTTCCAATCGAAAACCGAAAGGCGACTTGAACGGTATTGACAATTATGATCCATATTTATGCATCTATATTTTTAGTTTTTGTTTTTAATTTGGATCATTTTATTTTGTATTAGGGATTTATTTTTATTTGTTTCAGTCCTGAAATTTCAATTTATGTTGCTCTCCTTTTTCGTATTTTTTTTATATTTTGTGTTATTTTTATCTATTCCTCGGATCGGGTGATTTTATTAATTTATTATATGCATCATCATAATGATAATTTTTGAGTTTTTTTTTTTATTAAAATACTTTGCTTTTTTATTTTATTAGAAATTCTCCAGAAACTTATTATTTTATATAAATTTATATTATAATAAAAAATCTCATATATTTTTAATATTTTGTATAGTGCCACCTAAGACGAGTGCAAGGGAATTGGCTTCCATGTTTATATATATATATATATATATATATATATATATTATAATAAAAATCTCATATATTTTTAATATTTTGTATAGCGCCACCTAAGACGAGTGCAAGGGAATTGGCTTCGGTGTTTATATATATATATATATATATGTATAATTTATATTATAATAAAAAATCTCATATTTTTAATATTTTGTATAGCGCCACCTAAGACGAGTGCAAGGGAATTGGCTTCCGTGTTTATATATATATATTAAAATATCTTATCTGATTCATTAAAATGAACCATTTGACATTAAAATATAGCATAGCTTAAAACAGGTACCAACGTTCTTGGAGTTTTTCAACAGGAGAAAATAAAAAGGGAAAACGAAAAACATACGAACTGGCCAGGCAACTCCTCCACTGACCCGTAACAAAATTTAAAAACATCACAAAAATAGTACAACCAAGCTGAGCTCAAACTAATTTAACACAAAACTGAATGCTCAGAGCTTGTCCTCGAACTCAGACAGAGGGGTCATCTGCTCCTTCAAACCCTTCCGCTTCCTGATATCTGCAACAAGCTGCGCAGCTTGTGTACCGGTCTCCAGTGGATCAGAAGACATCATGTCCCAGTGGTCAAAAACACATTGCGGGAAAGCCTGTCCTGATGTTGCAGCCCTCAAAGTTCCAGAAAATCCAAAAGACTCGACAACAGGAAGGTACGCCTTGATATTGTACAAGGGCGTACCAGGCCTCTGCATTTCTTCAAACACGTGACCACGTTTCTGGTTAAGAACACTGTAGATGCCACCAAGAGCCTGCTCAGGGGCTTGGATCTCCACCATGTACACGGGCTCAAGAAGCCTGGGCTTGGCAGTCAGCTGGGAGGCATAGATAACCCTCCTGGCAGTAGGAATGACCTGACCACCACCTCTGTGAATGGCATCAGCATGAAGAACCACATCACACACTTCAAAGCAGATTCCTCGCATGTTTTCTTCAGCCAAGACACCTTCCTTTGAAGCCCACTGGAAACCAGCAACAACAGAATCTTTGATTTCATTAAGGTACTGAACTCCCTTGCACATATCCACAACCATGTTTGGCCCCGTCGTCTCAGGACCAAAGCACCAGATTTTCTTTGCAAGATCCTTATCCCAACCAAACTCCTCAGACAAGATCTTGGCACGATTCTTTGGATCATCCCTTGGCCCAACACGACCGTCATCAATAGCCTCTGCAAGCCCTTCTTCCATGGGCCGTGCCTCCATGTAGAGACGATTGTGCTTGTTAGGAGATTTGCTCATCACCACACGGCAGGACTTCTCTAGGACAGTCTCTCGGAATGACACAACAGGGTCAGACTTGATTATTTCTGCCCCACCCATAAAATCATCCTGCAAATCCTTCAAACAGATCTCAAGGTGCAGTTCTCCAGCTCCAGCAATGATATGCTCTCCAGATTCCTCGATGCTACAGACAACCATGGGATCAGACTTGGCCAAACGCTTCAGACCTTCAACCAGCTTGGGGAGGTCAGATGCGACCTTGCACTGAACAGCCACACGCACAACAGGCGAGACAGAGAACTTCATAGCGCGAATAGGGTGGGCATCAACTTCCTTTTCATTAGTTAAAGTGGCATTCTTAGTGATGAACTGATCCAGTCCAACCAAGGCAACGGTGTTACCACAAGGCACATCCTCAACGGTTTCTTGCTTCTTCCCCATCCAAATGACAGTCCTCTGCACACTCTTCACATACAAGTCCTTCTTCTCACCAGGCACATAGTTTGGTCCCATGATCCTGACCTTCAGACCAGTTGTTACCTTTCCAGAGAAAACACGCCCAAAAGCAAAGAACCTGCCCTTGTCAGATGCAGGAATCATCTTAGACACGTAAAGCATGAGGGGGGCATCAGGGTCACAATTCCTGATAGCATTGGCATAAACATCATCAAGGGGACCCTCATACAAGTTCTCCACCCGGTATCTCTGAGCAGTGGCAGGAGAAGGCAGGTGAAAGATCATCATTTCAAGCAGAGCAGAGCTTGCTGGCAGCCAGGTCTGCATCACACGCTTCATCAGAGGCTTTGCCATCAAGTCCTTCTCGTCAGACTTCATTACAACACCGAGCTTTTGCAACATGGGCCACAATTTATCCTTCTGATCATTCATGCAAGTCTTAATAATCTGCTTTATTGGTTCGTAACAAAACTGCACAAAACCACGCTTGCAGGTAGCAGAGCCAGTGTTCTTGCTGGTCCACTTCTTGGTAGCAGGATCAAAGAAGTTTTCACCCCACAGCCTCTCCATCATCTTAGTCTCATCCACTCCAAACTTTGAGGCATACATCTTGGCAAAGTTGGTCAAAGTGAAAGCCCAGCCGTGCAAACCAGCAGAGAAAGCAACGGTACCCTTCTCAGGGTAGACTTGACAGTCACCGAGGAGGGATCTTCATAGGTTGCCATGATGACATTGGCATTCTCAATAACCCTGGAAAATGTCTGATATGCCTCCTCTCCATCAACCTGAAGCTCCAGGAAACACCTGTCCATCTTGTTAACTGTCAGGACAGGCCTTATCCTCTCACCCAAAGCCTGTCGAAGCACAGTTTCGGTCTGGACACACACACCTCGATACAGTCAACGACAACCAGAGCACCATCAGTGATACGAAGAGCAGCTGTGACCTCAGATGAAAAGTCAACGTGTCCAGGAGAGTCTATAAGGTTGATAAGATACTCATTTCCATGCCTCTCTCCCTTGTAGCTCTTGAGGGCCTCGTTAGACATCTCATAGTATAGAGAGATGCCAGTAGATTTGATTGTGATGCCCCGTTCTGCCTCATCTGCTCGGGTATCAGTCATTCGAACATCACCAGCAACCTCTTGGGCAATGATACCAGCAGCAGCGACAAGAGAATCAGTGAGAGTTGACTTTCCTGCAAACGAACATAGATCAAATCCAGCCCAACAAAGAATTTCAAAAATAAAAGCACAAACTTTCAATAACAAAAGTAAAATAAACACAGAAATACATAAAAACAAGACCAACCAAAAACTACATGAGGTATTCAATATATAGTCCAAACTGTTGAAACACCAATAGTGGGTGATAACAATTTAAATGAAGCAACCACATGTCATACAAAAAATATATGTTATTTTTTAGCCGCCTGGTTTTTAATGCTAGAACAATTAACAGGAATTATGATTAATCTCACACAACCCATCCACATGGGGTATAAAAGACAACTATTGCCAAGAAAAGAACTTATTGCTGCACGTAAAGGGTCAGCTTAGGAAGAATCACAGCAATATTTACAGTGAAAAATATAAAGATGCTGACACATATTCACTTGGCAGATGGAGACCAAACTTTACCATGGTCAACATGAGCAATAACAGACATATTACGGATGTTATGCTTCAAGTCCATGATACGCCGAAGCTCTTCTGCTGTAAACTTCACCTGTAGATATCAAAATAACATTCAGTATACATAATTAATAAATAAATTACAGCCATATAGTAAACCACCAAATAAAAGTACCAAAACAACAGTAAAGCTTACCATTTTGGCTAGTCTTTAAATTTCACCAAATTAATCAATCAAAAACTAAAGAACACACCTGGCCACCAAAATATCAACAAAGTCAGCCTAAATAATTCACAGATCCATAACAATTCATTTCAATAAAATACTCTTATCAAAAAGCAACTAGAGATTTTCTAAATTGAAGCATCAATGATAAAAGTTCCTCAAAAATATCAAAGTTTTTCGAAAAAACTGCATTTTACTTAAAAAAACAGACTAATTTTACAGATGTAATTGCAGAAAAATCATTCAGAATAATTAGTCAAATTATACTACTAACATAATCATTACGAAAATCAGTCAAACTCAAATAAAAAAGAAAATAGTAAAATTATGATCTAGAAATTAAAGGAGGATCTAAGCAAACCACAAGCAATTACAGAGATAAAAGAAGTAAATAAAATTAAACAGGAAAAATTTTGAGAAAGATAGTGGAAATAATTACGATCTGGGTAGATCTAAGAAAATACAAACTAACATCGATAAGATAAGGAAAAGAAACGGTACCTGAAGATGAAAATGAGACAGCACAAAGCTGCAAGAGAAGCGAGGGAGAGGGAAAGTGAAACTACCAAAGGATCTCTCTCTTTAAGAGCGAGCAGTGTTAGTAGCTGAAAAAGAGACGCCCATTAATACATGGAGAAAGAACTGAGGGATATAATTGTAAATGGGAGAATATGAGGTTGTAAATATCTTCACGCTTCATATTCAACGAAGCTAGGGTTTTTTTCGTCTGTTTACTGGGCTTTAGTTTTTAAAATCTTTCGGATTAGGTTTCACGAGTTGCCTACTTGGTTAGGTTTTTTATCTATATAAAAAATTAATTAATTTTATAAATTTTATATTTTAATATTTTAATATTTAATTAATATAATTGTAATGGATGAAATTCGTTAAAAATAGTTTTTTTTAACCAAAATGTGATTGAATCTATTGCTAAAAAACTCTTGATAAAATTTGTTAGAAAATTTGCTAATAAGGTGAAATGATTTATTAGAAATTTGTTGTCACAAATACTTTGGTTTAAAAAAAACACAAAAAAAAAACCTGGTTAAAAAAGAACAACTGACTTGGACAGTAAAAAATAAAAAATACATGTAAAAAAAAAGTCATCGTTTCTAAAAAGTAAAAGGAAAAAAAAAAGTCAAAATATAAATTTAAATTTAAAGCTAGTTTTTTTTATAAGATTTTTATTTGTGTGAAATCTAATATAATAAAATAGTTCAACAACCCTAGCATAACAATAGCAAAATAAAAGTTTGAAAATCTTAAAGTATCATTGCACGGAGGATAATTTTAGTAATGGTACGCGTAAACTATTATTGATACCCTAGTTTTAGAAAATAATAACAATAAGAATAATTATAAAAAAGAAAAAAGAAAAAGCAACTTTTGCAGACATACATTTTTAAAATCAGTATTGTAGAAGAAAAAAGGAAAATCAACGTATTTAAGAATAACGTTCTTACTGGAGTTATAACATTTGAATTTTTCTTACATTCCACATTCCCGAAATGGATCCTCTTAAATATTTCACATTTTCTATGATCATCTTTATTTTAGGTATTTGGGGAATGTCCTTAATAGACGAAATATTCCTATTATGTTAATGCCAATTGAATTAATGTTATTAGCTGTGAATTTCAACTTTTTAGTCTTTTCTGTTTCTTTGGATGATATGATGGGTCAATTATTTGCTTTATTTATTGGTTCCAACCGTGGCAGCTGCGGAATCCGCTATTGGGTTAGCCATTTTCGTTATTACTTTCCGAGTCTGAGGGACTATTGCTGTAGAATTTATTAATAGCAACAAAAGTATTTAAGAAAAAAAAACCTAAAACGAATATGTTGGCGCAGGGGTTTGAACCCTGCTATACTGAAGCACTGGATTTCCAGTAGCAGGGGCCGCTTCGACCAGTGGAATTCTTTGCAATTTTCACCATAAAAACTATATAAAGCATCTATATGAAGAAAAAACAGAAACAAGTGCACGTACACGCGCGAAGCAAGGGCTGAAAATGTCCACTGAACAGTTACAATGGGTCTAGTGCTACAGTATCAGCCTAAGCTGTTTTAGCTCTTTACTTAATTTATATCCAATTTTATTTTATTTTTCATTGCTTGTTTTTACTTGAAATATTTGTAGAACTAAGTTATTTTGCCCGCGTGTTGTCACCGATATTCTTATATATGTAATTAAACATAATTAAATTCGTAAAAATAAATTTATATAATATAAATAAATAAAAGTTGTAGATTATGAGATAAAATGTATAAATTTTTAAATAGAGTTTGTTGCACAAGCATAAATTATATCTTTTAAAATGTAGGTATTGCTTCATAAAATATCACAAAAGAGTGTGAACTAACATTAAAAAATAGCAAAATATTTTAATAAGAAGAATATGAAAAATTAATCACTAAAATCATTGTTGCTATTGTGTAGATAGTAAAATTATAAAAATCATTCAATACAAAGAGAAAATAAAAAAATAAAGAAAAAAAGGAAGCAATATCAATTTAAAATACTATAACAATAGCTACATTGGAGTCTTAAGTCTTACAATCTAAAATTATTATTTTTGTTACTATTAAAACAATAAAAATCATCAAATTATACCGAGGAAAAAAAATAAAAAGCATGAACAAAATAGCAAGCAAGAAAAATAATTTAAATATTGACATCATCATCATCATCATCATTATCAAAGAATAAATAAATGAAAAATTTGTAAGAACTACAACAAAAGATCAAACAAAAAATACAATAAAAACTAAAAATTATCATTGTTATCACTGTCAAAATGATAAAAATTATCACATTGTTCTGAGGGAAAAAACTCTCAACAACATTAACAAAAGAGTAAGCAAGAAAAACAATTAAATAATAATAATAATAATAATAATTATTATTATTATTATTATTATATTTTTGTGTTAATAATGAAAGGGAAAAAATGGAAGAATAAAAAATTTGAAAAAGTTCAACAAAAGATAAAACAAAATAATAAAACAAAAACAAAAACTATTGTTATTATTACTGTCAAAACAATAAAAAAATTATCAAATTATCCAGAGGAAGAAAAAACTAAAAAACATTAACAAAAAAAGTAAGCACGAAAAATAATTAAATTATTATTATTGTGTTAATAATGAAATAAAATAAATGAAAGACAAAAAAAACATAAAAACTTTAACAAAATTCATTAAAAGAAATCAAGGGATTAAAAAATAAAAGTATAAAAATCAAATATGAAAGGATTAAAATTCAAAATTAAAAGTATAAGGATCGAAATGAAAATAAAATTTATCATCAATTTCAATCAAAGGATACAATTGGAAAAAATGAAACTACTGTATCGAATTTATTGAGTTATTAAAACCTAATTTAGAAATTAAAAGAAGGAGAATCGAAGTGAAAAATGCACATTCAATTAATTTCAATTGAAGGACCCAATCGAACTAAATCAAAACTTATATAAGAAAAATCAGGACCATAAACAAATTTAAAAGTATAGGGACCGAAATGAAAAGACATCAAACCCAGAGGACTCTCCTGTACTTTGACATGCAGAAGAGAGAAAAACGATTGCAGCGGCTTTAATAGGCCGCGTCCACGAACGTCAAAGGACAAAGCGCGCTACGCCGAGAGGAAGATCACGCAGAGGCACATCGACCGCAACGCCGATAGACCATCTTCGGCGACTCTACCACCACACGCGTGCCACTTGAAGAGGAATACAATTGGCCACTTGTGACACGCGTGCCGACAATATAAAGGGAAAAAAAGCATGGTCAATTACTGGTGCACCCTTGTGCGTATGTCAATAATTTTGTCTTATTAGGGGTCGGACCTGTAATTAGCCATTTCCGGTTAAATATAAAATAATGCAAAGGTAGGCGGACCAGACCGGTCCGGTCCGAAATGGTGCAATTACCGCTAAGCCCCTCCACCCATAATCGGTTTTTTGTCTTTTTCGAAGGCTAAAAGCTTTATTTCACTGTGCAATAAATAAAAATAAAAATAGGAAAATCAACAAACAAACTGAGAACCGAACCGACCTAAAAATAATAAAAAATGCATACACTCATAATCCACGGTGCAACACGGTGTTTTTCTAGGGCTACAAGCGTTATTTCACTATGCAAAAAATAATAAAAAATAAGAAAATCGGCAAACAAACCGAACCGACCCAAAAATACACTATTGCAATCCACAATGCATACACTCACAATCCATAGTGCAACACAATGTTTTGCCCACGCCGATTATATGTTAGGTAATTACCATAATAATTTATTGTCCAATTCCAAGTTAATTTTTATTGCAAGATAAATAGTTAATGCATTTACTAATATTATAAAAAATATTAAAAATTATTAATTTTATATATGTGTTAATAAAATAAAATAAAAATTAATAAATTATAAAAACTATAACTTATTAATATTATTTAAATATTAAAACAAAAGTCTGAAAGATATATGCATATGATAATATTGAATTTCATAACATATAATACTCTTTGAATTTTTATTTTATTTAATTATATAACAATAAAAATGAACTTTATAATAATTATAATAATTTAATTTTTATAAAAGAAAATATAAATATTAGCATAAATTCTTTTGTTATTAATAATGTGAATTCGAAAGGTTAACCCTTATAACTTACAATCAATAATTGGAATATTAATCCAATAAAGCTAAAATCATATTAGAAACCTTTAACCTATTGATTTCTTGAACTAAAATTAAAGGTACAATGTTTAGAACATCAAAAGATTATATATTTGACAAGTTTTGAAGGTTCAATGAAGAACCTCACCCAAAAAAAAGAACACACACTATTTAATTCTTAATGAGAAAAAAAATCAGGCCTTTTCAATGTTAGCTTATCTACTTATATAATATGTTATGCAAAATAAACAATAATTAGCTAAAAGACCTAAGTTTTTATCATATAAGTAACAAACTTAAATCCAAATCCATTTGGGTTAACTAATGCCCCTGTAGTATTTATAGATCTCATGAATCGCGTGTTCCAATTTTATTTGGATAAATGTGTGTTGGTGTTTATTGATGATATACAAGTATATTTGAGCTCTTATCTGGAGCATGAGAAGCCAAAAAAAAACCAATTAACTATTGGGTTTAAATTAAACTTACATAACTAACTTATATCTAAGATTAAATAAGAATAGAGTACAAGGTTAATGTTTGTATTTAATAATATTTGAAAAGGTTTAATGAATTTTCACCCGCTTAGCATATCTTTTATTTAACTTATTTTCTCCTTCAAAATACTTCAAAAATATGTGTCCACATGGAATTATGGATAATGAACTCTTTCATCCATAAGTAATGTTATTAAGTCTTCAAGTTTTAAGTAACATAGAAAGGTCTTTGACGTAGGTTGGATAATTCTATTGTTCCTCATTTAGCTTTACATTAAATTAGTCCATTGGTCGTTTTTTTCTACATTAAAACATCTTTAATGTCTATCCCTAAAGCATCTCACTCAATTTAAAATATTTTATAAAAGTTAAGCAATGATAATAAAGGTACAAAACACAAAATTTATTTTATCAAATTTAATGCATGCTCTTCTTTATTGCCTCATTTAAAAAAACAAGATTTCTTAAACAATTTTAGTGAGAAGTGCAACTAGTGTGTTAAAATCTTTAACAAATCACCTATAAGAACTAGTGAAACCATAAAAACTCATTACCTTAACAATTGAGTAGTGGTCATTCTTTAATAGCCTTTAATCCATTTTAATACCCTTGAAGTTACTATGCACACCATCATGGGCTTTAGTATCTTTTTTTTCTTTTATCACACCTATCATTGTTATGCCTACATCTATATATATCAACCAAACATGCTTGATCGTTTTTATTCTCATTCTCAACAAGCATACTCTTTTCCTTGTAAAATTAAAGACTCATTAGGGTTATTAAGGTTGTCCCTCTTACAAATTAACAATCACAATGCCTTGTATGTCTATTTGTTCTTTTACATCACTAAATACCATATATGACGTGAATCTCTTAATCATGTGGTCAAGTAATTATCAATGAAGATGATACTTCCCAAGAAAATCAAAAATCAAGTTTGAGAAGTGTGACACATTGAAAACTTATTTTAATACACCAACATTATTGGAATTGGATAAAATGATGTCATAATATCATTCATACCTTGATAAGTCAAATTTTTGTCCCAATAAAGAAAATATATTGCATCACGCAAAACACAAGTTTATTTATAAATTCATAGTTATTGGTTTTGCAACATACAAAACACTTATATTATGCTATAAATGACTCTAATGGATCCTTATATGTGGGTTGATTTGAGTTCACTTACAAAATTAACTCAAATAAGTAATAATAAATTAGAAAGTAAGAAGAAAATAATAAAAGTCCAAAATAAATATCTTAGATATGCTAGAATCATATTTGTCATCCCTAAAAAATCTCAAATTGACTAGAAAATCTAATATGATCTTAGAATCCTACTCAACTCAAGCCAACTACTTTATGTGGTAAAAAAACTAAATTCATTAATATTAACCAAATCAGACCCAAAATACACTACAAATAAACTTTGTTTGTTTACCGAAAACATTTCATGCATAACCTGACCTTATCTATCTGAATTACCCACCATAACAATTAGGTCAAACCCATCATCCATAAAAATGCCAATCTAATTGAATGCATCCCTGAGTAAGAACCTATCATTAAGAACCCAAGATTGAATCATATACTAACCCGTATTAACAATCAATCTCATACACATAATTGAATGTTCACCGTAAGAAATCCTAGGTTGAACATAAAATATCAATATTCATATGCTCAAATTATTATTGTATTGTCTGCAACACAAAGAATGTGTCCTTATTTATCTCTTTTGATATTGACTCATGTTTGGAAGACATAATCAAGTGTTGGAAAAATGTTTTTAATAACCCCCAACACTCCCTTGTGTGTTTGTACTGAAAAATATGTCACTTCATTGATGTTTCACTCTCGACTTGACTTTTTTCTATGTTAATCTCATACACTCTTTTCTTTTTTCTACTCTTAACTTTTTTTAGTTCTTTTTAAATAAACTACTCACTTAAAAAAATCATGTGTTCAAACCACATAATTCAAAGGTAAAAACCATAAATGACAAAAAAATCTAGTAAATTAAGTAGGAATAAGGTGTGATCTAAGTAAAATGAAATGTAAATATGAAAGTTTAGAAGCAAGAAAGATTTAAATGGAAAATTAAACATAAAAAATAAAATAAAATAAAATATATTGAATATTACTTAACAAAACAAATTCATAATTGAACTTCTTATCTTGTGAATAGGATTTTTTTCAATACAAAATGAAATTAACTAGAAGTTTTTTTTCTTTCATTTTCCCTTGTTTTAATCACTAAAAAATGCCATTAAAATACAAGAAAACCTTAAAACTAAGATTACAAGAGCTAGAGTAACATGTATTAACTATTTTGATGAATATGTACAAGGTTAAATTTAAACATAAATGGTGCAATTTGATTGAAAGAACAAATATATATGTGGTAATCTTGAAATGAAAAGAAAATGAAATTTTAACAATAACAAAAAAAGAACGAAACAAGAAATTAATGATAGCTTACCAAGTTTTAGTGTCAAGCTCGAATATTAAATTGATATGAACCCGAAAAGTTAACACTAATAACTCAAAATCAAAAAATAGAATGCTCACCCAAAATAGTTAAAATCATATTAAAAAACCTTAACCCGATGATTTCTTGAACAAAAAGCCAAATGAATATGGTTAAAATACTACAGAAATGATATATTTGGTAAGTTTTGTGTAGAGCGGAAGCTATGGAGATCGAAATGAAGTGATTCCAGTGACATTCAAAAGTTAACATCCATAAATATATGGAAGGCTAAGAAAAAATAAATACAATAAGTAATATCATGGAAATCACAGCCTTTAAAGTCAAATCTTGCAATATGCCGTTATTGAGATTTGTCCATTCCAATGTCAATATCTTGAGCTACAGAAGTCCAATTGATTCATACTCAATTTTCATGGATTTAGGACTTAAAGACCTATACACACTCCAAATGTCAGCTAAAAAAGATGTGATATGAAGGAGATATGAATTTTACAAGGGATAACTAAGTTCTATCAACATAAGGAAGGACTATTTTGTAAACTAGATACCAGGGTTTCTAAGCATATATAAAAGGAGGAGCAAGGAAGTTTTGACCAGCAACAGAGAAAACACAAATCTTCCTCCTTCAATCCCTGAATCATGTTTTCTTCCATCTTTTTATTTAGTTGTTCAATAAACATGCAAGGTTAGACTCTTTTGCTTGGTCGCAAGAACACGAAACCTTCAAATTTCAAGAACTTTGAGACCTATTTTTATCTCAATTTTTCAGTTTATATGATGAATATGTTTGTCCTCCTATGCTTATTTTCCTATGAGTTTTTATTTAATTGCTAAGAGAGGACTCGAAGTTATTATTGTAGACAATGGATTGCTAAGTTTGATATCAAAACCGGAGTTATGGTGTATGAACTTATGAAACAACTACATTAATAATTGTAGCAAATCTATATTATTAATCTTATGGAGAACATTCTATCAAACTAAATATATATCGCGAACTATTATTTTCTTAATTGATCAATTTATCTAGATTTTAATGCTGCCATTGAATCAAATTACTTGTGTGGACAATGGTTGTTTGATGGTTCAGGCAAATTATACGGTGAATCTGTTAATGAACCAATTTTAAGAATAGATAAATATTCAGAATATAAATTGATGTGTCCTTTCCATGATCAATTTTGATTTCTGTAGGTGGATGTTACTTTGCGACCACGTTTTGGTTTATTGATGAATTTCAATTTTACATAATTTTTGCTTAGTTTGCTTTAGCCTAGGGTAGACAACTTCCAGCCCCCCAATTGCGTAACATATAACATGAAAATCTGAACTAAATCTTTCTCGTGGGATCGATCCCTTGCTTGCTCTATACTATCTTGTTTGATTTGTTTTAAGCTAGGGTAATTAATTTGTGAGACTGCGACATCACAACAGCCATATATTGACATGTGTACCTAATTGTTCTTTACGTGAATTGCTTGTAAGGAAAGCATATGGAGGAGGTTTAATGGGGCATTTTGGAATTACTAAGAATTTGGAGGTTTTGCATGAGCACTTTTATTGTCTTAATATGAAAAGAGATATGCAAAGAATGTGTGATAGGTGCATAATGTAGACAAGCTAAGTCTAGGGTAATGCCTCATGGATTATACACATTTTTGCATGTTCCTAAGGAACATTGGGTTGATATTTCTATGGATTTCATCTTGTGTCTACTTAGGTCTAAGAGAGGGAGAGATTCTATATTTGTTGTTGTGGATAAATTTTCTAAGATGACACATTTCATTATTTGCGATAAAATAGATGATGCAATAAATTTAACTAGCCTATTCTTTAGAGAGAATTGTATCCGATTAAGATGTAAAGTTTTTGAGTTACTTTTGGAAGGTTTTGTGGGGGTAAGTTAGGAATTAAACTTTTATACTATACTACTTATCATCCACAAATAGATTGTCAAACTGAAGTTGTTAACTAGACTACCAAGCAACAATTTGGCAACAAATGGAAAAGAAGAATGAGTAATATGCAAACAAAGCCAATAAAGGAAGAAAATTAGAGAGATTTGAACCAAGTGATTGGGTTTGGGTGTATACTAGGAAGGAAAGATTTCTTAAACAAAGAAGATCAAAGTTGATGCCTTGAGGAGATGGTCCTTATCAAATCATAGAAGGATTAATGATAATGCCTACAAAGTGGATCTACTTGGTGAGTATAGTGTAAGTGCTACATTCAATATTTCTAATCTTTCTTCGGTTGATGTAGGTGATGATTCGAATTCAAATCCTTTCGAGGAGCAAAGGGATGATGCTATCCAACCATCAAAGGATCCAATAAAGGTTCCAGCAGGTCCAATTACTAGACTTAGGGCTAAGAAATTCAAAGAAGTTTTCAATGGACTTCTTCAAGATACATGGGCTAAGGTCGACTTCAATAGGATTTGTAATAATAAAGAATAAGCCTTGATTAATCTGGTTCATGTTCAAGGGGGCTTGTTGATGAATCAAAGACCATTACACAAGGGTTGGTAGAAGAAGACTAGATTCAAACAATTTGACCTTTCATTAATCTTTTGGTCATAATTAGATCTACATATTGAATTTTGATGTGATTCTTGGGTTGAAAATTAGACTTCCATACCTTTTTAGTGGTATAAGGCATGCCTTCTAATTCATTAATAAGAAAGAGATAATGATATGTTTTGTTGGGCCTTGTTGCTGCTAGATAAAATGTGGAATCATCGAACTTGCCTTATTTAATTAGTTGGTCTATCAAACTTTAATTATTTTGAGAGAAGACAATTTGTTTGGGTTTTAGATTACTTCATTTTGTTTATTTTAATTACTTTGGGCTAGTTTTAGCTTGAGTTAATTATTATTTAAAATGGGTTTATGAGAGGCCCAATAGAGAAACTAGAGTTTTGCCTTAGAATATAAATACTTTTTAGGAATAATGTTAGGAGAACTTTTTGGAGATTTTTTTAGCATTGTAGCCGACTTTGGTTGCTTAATCTTGGTTCTTGATTGAACTTTCAACTCTTCAAAGAATTGACCATTCTTTGTTGTGAATTTATACTTCCTTTACTCGTCTCTAGGTGTAGGCGTTGTGATCGAGTTGGTTTATAGTCTTGTTGCCTTTGAACAAGTCTTTCATTGTGATAAGTTCATTCAATCTCAACAAACTTGGGTTAGATTGATCTTGGGGTCACAGCTGTCATTACTCATTTTCTTGGTTACTCCCCAAAATCCACCCAAATATAACAAAAATAAAATAAAAGGAACCGGTATGGGTAGAAAAATCAATGTGGAAATTTTGGTTGTTTACGAGAGTCTAATTGTATTTCTTTTGTCCTCAAAAATAGAGAAAAATACAAATTTAGGGCAAAAATAATTTATCATTGGATCAATCTGTGTAAAATTAAGACGAGTGACATATTTATACTTTTATGGGTTTATTTGATTTAATTGTCGACCAATTTAAAAGTATAATTATGTTTAACAATTAATTTAGGGTCTAATTGAAGGATT
>CM063594.1:11065157-11099385 GCA_032356905.1 Salix exigua | reverse complement strand
GAACAAGAAATTGTGTTAATTCCGTTGTCATATGTGACCCTGATTACGAAAGTGCTAGACTAGTGATTAGCATGATGGAAAAATATAGTGGTCAATTTTGATTGAAGCATGCTTGGAAAGGGGACAGGCTAAGGTCAAGCAACTTGAATTAATGACCTAACGAAGCACTTGATACATAAGAGCGAATCCTCCAACTTTCATACAGCGAATAGCTTTGCTCTTAGTTAAATTTGTGAAATTCAAGAACTCGATGTGCTGAGAGATCTGATAATCTTGAGACGTAAGTATTTGGATTTGTAAATGTTCAACTGTATTATGAAAACAAGTTGGCTTATATAGCCACTGTGATAACAGATTATAACTACCAGTCATGCATGTTTAACAAAAGAAAACTGAATGCTTAACAAGAATGATATAATAACAGAAATAACATAAATACAAACAATCTACTATAACAGACTAATTGAATCCAAAGCTGCTGTTGAATCAATGCGGCCACAAAGTAACACCCTTTCAAAATTTTCTCAAATTCCATAGACTTTTAACACTGCTATTATTTTTAATTAGAAGAGAAATTGGAAATGGATTGCATAAACTAAAGAAAAAAAATACAAAATTATCAAAACTAATTGAGGTGGAGAAATCATTGTATTCCTACTCACAAACATACTAGAACAATATATGTATATATTATTTTGTTTTAAATTTTAAATTTTAAAATTAGTTTTTATTTTATTTTATTATTTAACATTGAGTTTATTGCGGATTGAGATTCATAATTTATTTTCAGTTTATTTATTTGATATTATTCTAATTTCATGATCTCGGTTGCTGGTTTTGCGAGTTAACTCAATTGACTTGATTTTTTTAGATTTTTTTTTAATTTCATCCTTCAATATTTAATTTGATTTGGGATTAAGTTTCATAATTTATTTCGATTTACTTTCTATGAGGTTATCTTAGTCTCATAAATTGGGTTTAGAGTTTTGGGGGTTGGTCTTGTTCACTTAGGTTTTCAATAACTCAACAAATTACAATATATTAACCTCAACATTCTCCACCTTAATATTTCCTAGTGTATTTCTTTTTAAAAAAACATTTATCATTTGACAATGCTTTTGTAAATATATCAACCACATAACTCCTCTTATTTGGAGAACTCCATATCTTCACAAATGAAATGATGTTTAAGTACAATGTGTGTTGGTTATGTTGTGAAAAATTCAATCCCTTGCCATTGTTAAAGCTGATTTATTCTCACAAAACAATTTCATTGATAAAGCGATAACTTCTATTTCTTTCTCTATAGCTCTTCTCCAATATTTTTCCTTCATTACTTCTTCAAAATTATTTGGGTTAACAACATAAAAGTTGCAGCTTGCATACACACCTCACATAAAGTTCTCATTTTCTTTGAAGTTGAGCTAAAATATGATGAAGCCCTTGCCATGCAAGGTTTGAATAATCTCATTCTTCTTTAAATGTTTTTCTTGAATTGATTTTTACTTTAAATTACAAGTTAAATCAGTGTAACCTTTGCTTTTAACTTCTTTTCAACTCCACTTCGCTTTTTCATCAAATAATACATTTATGCTAACAACATTTTTTCTATTTTAAGATAATATAGATTATAGCCTTTTGACATAGAGCCTCTATAAACAAAAACTATATATTTAGCACTAGTTTCTTCTAATTCATGCATTTTCTCGTATAGAATCTAAGCATAGCACACACAACCAAACACTACTGGATGATTCACCCAAGGCTTACTTGTGCTCCAAGCTTTAGATGGTGTTTGATTGTTCAAAGCTTTTGTTCAACACTTATTGGTTAAAAAAGCTATTGTATTTACAACTTCAACCAAAAAAATTCTTGGAAGACCCTAATCAAACAATATGTATTTTTTTCATTTTCATAACAATTATCAGGTGTCTTTTTACACTTATTTTTTTCTTCATAAAACTTTGATACGACCATATTATTTGATGGTTTCATCCAGATTTACCTAGTGTTTTACATATGTTTTGTGTATAAAATGCCTTGATATTCTTTGTTTTATGTTTTGAAGGTATTTTTGAATGAAAGATGCAAAGAAGGTAATTAGAGCTAATTGACAGATTTGATCTTCAGTCGATGTTTTGTGTAGAGCGGAAACTCTAGAGATCAAAATGGAGTGATTCTAGTGACATTCCAAAAGCTAACATCTATAAATTTATGGAAAGCTGAGAAAAAAGAAATAAACTAATAAAGATTATGGAAATCACAGCCTTCAAAATCAAATCCTGCAATTTGCCAATGTCGACCATGGACATTCCAACTTCAATATCTTTGAGCTAAAGAAGTCTGATTGATACAAACTCAATTTTAGTGGATTCTAGACTCAAATACCTATCAATGCTCCAACCTTAAGCTACAAAAGTTGTGACATGAAGGAGATATGAATTTTACAGGGGACAAATAAATTCTGCCAACTTAAGGAAGTACTATTTTGTAAAATAGACAATAGGGTTTCTAAGCATATATAAAGGAGGAGAGGAGCAAGGAAGTGTCGACCAACACCAAAGAAAACAAAAATCTTCCTCCTCCAAACCCTAAATCATGTTTTTTTCCATCTTTTTTTATTTAGTTGTTCAATAAACATGCAAGGCTGGACTCTTTTGCTTTGTTGCAAGGACACTGAAACCTTTAGATTTCAAGAACTGTGAGATCTATTTTTACCTTAATTTTTCAATTTATATGATGAATGCGTTTGTTCTCCTATGCTTATTTTCCTATGATTCTATATTCAATTGCTAAGAGCGGAATCGAAGTTATTATTGTAGTCATTGGATTGATACGTGTGATATCAAAACTAGAGTTGTGGTATATGAACTTATGAAGCATCTAAGTTAATAATTGTAGCGGATCTATGTTATTAATCTTAGGGAGTACATTCAATCGAAATAAACATATATTGCGGACAATTATGTTTCTTAATTGATCAATTTATCTAGATTTTAATGTTGCCATTGAATCAAATTACTAGTGTGGACAGTGGTTGTTTGATGGTTCGGGCAAATTATACGGTGAATCTGTTAATGAACCAATTTTAAGACGAGATAAAATATTCATAATATAAATTGATGTGTTGTTTCCATAATCAATTCTGATTTCTGTAGGTGGATGTTGATTTGCAATCCAGGTTTGCTTTATTAATAAATTTCAGTTTTATATAATTTTTGCTTAATTTGCTTTAGCCTAGCCTAGACAACTTTCAAGCCCCCAATTGCATAACATATAGCATGAAAATTTGAAATAGATCGTTCTCATGGGATCGACCTCTTTCTTGCTAGATATTATCTTGTTTGATTTGTTTTAAGCTAGGGTAATTAATTTGTGCGACCACGACATTGCAACATTTCAACCAAGTTAGAATTATAAGGATCATTGGAGTATCAAGAGGAGACTCTAGTATATCTTATCCATATACAGGATGGGTCCAATACAATCTTATTTGGGTCAAGAAGTGAGGACAATAAAGGAAACAATAGAATCCTAGGAAGGCTATAAATAAGCCTTATAGGCTTTATTTAATTTTGTTAGCTACAACCCAAGACTGTTTGGGCTTAATAAATACTTTGTTTTCAGCTAGAATACAAGGCTTGTTTGGATTAAGTCATGGGCTTTCCAATTTAGGGTTTTGGCTTAGTTTTGAGTGGATCTCATTTAAGTCCACATAAGGGATCCATTAGGGTTACTTTTTCAAGAACTATTTAAACCAATGTAACCTAAATTTCATAAGCCATTGATGAATATTACTTTTGAACTTTACAATTTAATGTGTGAGTGATTCTTGCATTCTTTGCAATTTAATATTACTTCTGAACCTACTAAAAACTAAATCTGACATATCGAAGATTAACTAGTTTCGTGACGTCATTCTACCCATTCTAATAGTGCTAGTGCCTTGGGGAAGGTTTCCATTATGTCATATTACTATCACACACCTATTTCGGCTTTCCGGAATCAAATCTCATTCTTAGTTGTGGGTTGCGTGACCATGTGATCATGAGATTCACACCACTTGTCATTGTCAATATTTTTTTTATGAACTCATATCACTTAAATAATATTTATCATTATCACCCTCTTCAACTTCATCATTGGAAAATGATTGAGAATTTCCAATATAAGCTCTAAGTTCTTTCTTTTATCTTTCTACATTGTCAAGTCATTTATCCATTGTTTGATTTGTAATTTTGATGCGAACTGGTCAAGAAACACCAACAAGGACCCATTACATGTTTAAGGGCTTGATTCGTGGTTTCAAAAGTTTCACCCAAGTCATAATTGCAAGGACCATTGAAGTATCTATGTGTAGGAGAGGTCCAATCCACTTTTATTTGGGCCATCTTGAAAACATAGGATTGATGGCCGGATAGAAGATAATAAATAAACCTTATGGGCTTTATTTAAGTTAGTTAGCTATAACCCAAGGCTTGTTTGGGCTTAATTAAGACTTTGTTTTCAGCTAGAATCCAAGATTTGCTTGGATTATGTCATGGCCTTTTCAATTTAAGATCTTGGGTCAATTTTGAGTTGACCTCTTTTAACTCCACATAAGAGGTGTATTAGGGTTAGTTTTTAAGAGACTATTTAAACTCATGTTAGCCAAATTTCAGCAGCCATTGATTAATTTTAATTCTGAACTTTTCACTTTATGTGTGAGTGATTCTTGTATTCTATAGTTCTTGAACGAACTGAATCCAACTTATTGAAGATTAATTGGCTTCGTGGAGTCATTTTACTCATTCTAATAGTGTTGGTGCCTTGGAGTAGATTTCCATTGTGTCACACTCTTATCAGACCTATTTCCATTTTCTAGAATCAGATCTCATTCTTGGGTTGTGGGTTGCATGACCACGTGATCACGAGGTTCGCATCAGGTGGTATCACAGCTAGGCTCCGAAACAATGTCATATCATTTTATTATTTTCATGTTTTTTTAGTGGTCCTTAAAGTTTTCCAATGTTTGTGTTCATCTCCTTGTTCTTCGTGTCAACGTCATTTAATAAAAAAATTGGATATATTTCATCATTTTCTATCTCTTCATTTCAGTATATTAAAAAAAAGAAAAGAAAAGAAAGAGAGATAAATACATTAGTTAAAATTTGAAGAATCAATTAAATCTTGTCGCAAAAAACACTACTCTAGTGAAATATATGCAAACCACATCGGAATTAATTGAAAATGCATATTCCATCTATTGGGGTTGAGATAGGATCATATGTCAAATTTGGGTTTTTTCTAATATTGATTTTTTGAGGGTTTTTTTCGATATTTATTTCTACCGTAGAAACACTATCTTAGTGAACCCATATCAAAACACTCTAGAATCAATTGAAACTTTGCATTCTATTTCTTGGGGTTGATATCACATGATATATTAAATTAGGGTTTATTTCAATATCATATACTAGAGTTTTTAATTGAAGGTTTATTTCTGCCGCAAATTGGTCACACGATGTTTTAAGTACCTATAAGTAAGAGAACGACCTATAATTTGAGTATTGTTTTTAGTTTAGTATTAAAATACTAAATATTGATTTAGAGGTCATTTCAAAGTCATTTGGTCTGAGTTTCAATTCTGTTACATAAAAATTGTGTAAGGTTAGATTCTACTGAAATCTCAAGATGTGATCCTTACTGTTTAGTTTTGTCAAATTCTCTGTTTTTATTCTACTTTTAGTTATCTAGGAGTCAAGTAATTTTTTTCCACTAGAATTTGCTGTTTTCTTTTTATTTTGTGTCTTCGTATCATCCACAATTTGTACGAATTTGCATTGTTACTTGCGAAATCATAATCGTAATTTTGTTTTGCTTTGTTTTAGTATTTTTATTGCTTCTTGGGTCTAAAAATCATAATTAGAGGGCGTTGTGAAGGCTACTAACTTTGATTTGTTGATTTTAATTCTGAAAGAATCAAAAGAAAACAATTTGTGAGGTAAAAGATTTAGTGAGCTTACTAGAATGAAAAGCTTTGAATTTTTTATGTAATACACGAGAGTTGTGAGAATTTTTTTTTGCTACTAACCAAATTTTGCAGATTCAAAGGATATCTGAAAACAATGAATTAGCAACACAAAACACTGACATAGCGTTCTAATTGCAAGTCAAGGGTCAGCAACTTGAGTTGATGTATAAGGCATGCAAAGATTTAAAAGATGAGGTAAATTCGATAAAGCAACATAATAATAGGGTTGATTGCCGAGGAAATACAATCCGTATGGCTGTACAGAATAAAAGATATGATTTTGAAGAATATGTTAATGAAAACACAAATGTGGACGAAGATCATTATGGTTTTGCATCTGTTGGCCAAGGAATCAAGTTTGGACCGAATAAAGCTGGGAGGAATGTGACTATCCATGGTATGGGGAATTATGAAGATATGGATGGAGACATCATCAAACTTAAAATTCCTAACTTTCAAATAATCTTGAGGCTTATTTGGAGTGAGAGAAAAAGGTAGGCTGGATTTTTTAATGTCATAACTATTCTGAACAAAAAAAAACCAAATTGGCGATGATTGAGTTTACAAAGTATGCAATGATTTAGTGGGATAAGATTGTAATCAGTAGAACGAATGGGGCGCAATCCATTGAAACTTGGGAGAGATGAAAGTCTAAATGAGGAGACGATTTGTGCCTAACCACTATTATAAAGACTTATATTTGAAACTCAAAGGTCTGAATCAAGGCTACAAGTTAGTAGATGAATATCACAAAGATATGGAGATAGCAATGATTCAAGCTAATGTTGTTGAGGATAGAGAAACCACAATGACTAGATTTCTTAATGGGTTGATCCGGATATTGCCAATGTGGTAGAACTACAGCACCGTGTGGAGTTAGAGGACATGTTTGGACAGGGTTTAATTTGGGCTCTTCATCTTTGAAGATGAATTTGAAGAGAGAGGGTATTGTCCAGTCACGATCCTTTGTTCCTTTTAAAACTGAACAATCAACGGCTAAAGTTGATGTCCCTCTGAAACTCAACCTAAACATTCCTATGATGTTAGATGTTTATGCTGTCAAGGGCACAAACATTATGCTTCAGATTGTCTAAACAAGAGAATAATGATGATTAGAGATAATGGTGATATGGAATCAAAAAGTGACAAATCTGATTGCGAACGCATGCCACCATTAGAGGATAGTGATGGGGATGACTTAGCATTACCGGTTGCAGAGTCCTTGGTTATAAGACTCACACTTCAGGTTCAGGTCAAGGAAGATGAATTTAATCAGCAAAGAGAGAATATCTTCCACACACGTTGTTACATGCAAAGCAAGGTGTGTGGTTTAATTCATGATAGTGGAAGTTGTGTTAATATTTGAAGGACTACCCTTATTTTTAAACAAAATTTCAGTACTGTTAAGCATGGTAATCCATATAGATTGCAATGACTGAATGATAGTAGTGAAGTGAAAGTGACTAAATAGATTGAGAATATCTTAATTCATATTGATTAAGTTCTGTGCAATGTGGTACTGATGCAAGCAAGTCACATCTTGATGGGGAGACCTTGGCAATATGATAAGAAGACTATTCATGATGGGGAGAGAAATGGTAAAACCATGATTCTTGTACCTCTTATCCAAAAACAGGTGTATGATGATCAAATAAAGTTAAAATATGAGCATGAGAAAAGAAAATCAAGGTGAGGAACATGAGAAGAGAAAACCATCAGATTTGCCTAGAACCCAAACCTCTACAACTCATTCAGCCATTGCTCAAAAAACCCAAATTTGGCTGAGAGTGGAGGGAAGATAGAGGAGAGAAGAAAGTCAAGAAGTGTGATGAGAATTGTGTGGAAAAACTAAAAAAAACAGCCTAATTTTTATGCTAGAGAGGGTAAGGGAAAATTTGCATATTTCACTAACAAACCAATGATTTTACTTGTATATAAACACTAATGATCTTGATTATATTGTGCCTAGTGTTGTTATTTCTTTGTTACAGGAGTTTGATGATGTGTTCTCCGGCAATACTCCAACCAGAATACCATCATTGTTTGGGAATGAGCATAAGATTGATTTCGTACCCGTAACTTCAATTCCTAATCGACCAGCCGATAAAAGTAATCCAAAGGAAATGACAAAGCTTCAAAGGCAAGTTTATGAGCTAATGGATAAGTGATATAGTCATGAGTATAAGCCCGTGAGGTGTACCCGTCCTCCTCATGCCTAAGAAGGATGGAACATGGAGCATGTGTGTTGAATGTCGAGTCATCAACAACATAATGATTTTGATTTGAGGTCGAATCCTTTTGAGGAGAGAGGGGATGATGCGAACTAGCCTAAAAAAGCAGCAAAGGAAACGACAAAGCTTCAAAGGCAAGTTTATGAGCTAATGGATAAGTGATATATTAATGAGTACAAGCCCGTGTGGTGTACCCGTGCTCCTCATGCCTAAGAAGGATGGAACATGGAGGATGTGTGCTGAATGTCGAGTCATCAACAACATAATGATTTTGATTCGAGGTCGAATCCTTTTGAGGAGAGAGGGGATGATGCGAACTAGTCCAAAAACAGCAGCAAGGACCCATTACATGCTTAGGGGCTTGATTCGTGGTTTTGAAGGTTTAACCCAAGTAATTGCAAGTACCATTGAAGTATTTATGTGTAGGAGGGGTCCAACTCGACTTTATTTGGGTGATGAAGTGAGAACAACAAAAGAGCCAAAAGAATCCTACTACAACTTGGAAACATGGGACTGATAGGCTAGATGAAAGAGAATAAATAAAATTATGGGTTTTAATTAAGTTAGTTAACTACAGCCTAGGGCTTGTTTGGGCTTAATTAAATTTTTGTTTCAGCTAGGATCGAAGGCTTGCTTGGATTAAGTCATGGGTTTTTCAATTTAGGATTCTGAGTCTGTTTTTAGTGGACCTCTTTTAAGTCCACATAAGAGGTCCATTAGGATTGGTTTTTATAATACTATTCAAACTCATGTTAGCTAAATTTCAGCAGACATTGATTAATTTTAATTCTGAACTTTTCACTTTATGTGTGAGAGTGGTTCTTGTATTCTTTAGTTCTTGAACGAACTGAATCCAACTTATCAAAGATTAATTGGCTTCGTGCCATCATTCTACTCATTCCAATAGTGTTGATGCCTTGAGGCAGGTTTCCATTGTGTCACACTCTTATCAGACCTATTTTGGTTTTCCGGGATTATATCTCATTTTTGGGTTGTGGGTTGCGTGACAATGTGATCACAAGGTTTGCATCACTTTTAACACTTGCAAGGACCTTTTTACAAGCTTCAAGTTGGTCTTTAATACTAGCAAATTGATACTTCAAACGAGTAATATCACCACCATTGATTCATTTGTTACAATGAATACATATATATGAGTTCCTTGTACCAATATTCATTTGTCCATGAATCCATGTTGGATCATCTAATCTTGCTAGAGCTAAAGCTATGAAAGTCCCACTACTAGATGAATTTTCAGCCATGTAATTTAATCTAAACAAAAACAAATTCCATAATATTCAATATTAAATGAAAAAGGAAATATTGAAATGCAAACAAAACAAACACGCATCTGCCTATATGAAAAATTACATATTTCTTATTTAATTAAAATTCTGACGGATATAAATAGTTGACAAGTTTTGAATCTTCTTCATCAAATTAAACTACCTAGCTCTAGCAATATATAGCATATTCTAGTAGTGAAGTTCTTAACCAAATTAATTCAACTAATTAAGAACAAAATGGAATGCATAGAATGTTAAACCACAGACAAATGTTGTTTACAACATCTCATGGTGTTTCCTTCTTTCAAATTTCATCAAACACATAACTGCAAAACAAAGATGGGTTTACGTGTATCATAAATCCTCCAAACACTGTAAGTGTATATCATATCCCCCCATTTGAACCTTGAAGAAATTAGAAGCATAGATACACTATACATAATCTAGAGATTGTAAATTAGGTTTTGGGTGAGGATGCACAAATCAATTAAAGATGACAGAGTTGAATTAATCAACAGTCATCAAGCAAAACCTAATTTACAATCTCTAGATGGAAGGATGCATAAATTCATGAAAAGTCATCAAGCAAATTCAAGGCACAATTCGAATCTGTGTTTGAACTTTGAAGTTGGACCAAATTAATTCAACTAATTAATATGCTAGAAGCCCAAAACCATGTTGTCGGCAGACATCTCAAAATTCATGAAAAAAATTCAAAACTCAAATCCATGCACAACACACACAAAGTAGATTGGCTTTGGTAAAAATGAAGAGCAAAATGAGCTACCATTACACGGTAACCTTCTTAATTTAGAATCAATCTTTTTGTGAGAGAAATCTCTCTCATGAGTTTTTATTGGAATTTTATGTGAAAAGATAAATAACAATGTTTTTGTATTTTTGGGTTTTTTCTCGACAAAAGGAAATAATACTAAAAAGAAACTTAGAACTAAATGCCAAAAACTCTAGAAACTTAAAAGCTGAATTTAAAAGCTAATATTTTGGCCAAATTCGAGGTAGCCCGGCCCTCCTATTCAATTGATTTGCTCTAAGGCTCCGTTTGTTTGCTGGAAAGTGGTTTCCTTTTGGAAAGTGAATTCTGATTTTGGCAGTGTTATGGAAAATGAACTAGAAAACACTTTCCAGTGTTTATTTGTGTTATGGAAAATGAACTGGAAAATAATTTATTAATAAATTTTTTTTCAAGTTTATTAAAATAATGAGGAACAAATCTTACAAATTAAAAAGTTGAATGAGAATGAAATTGAAAAAAAAAATATAATTTCATAAATTATCTCAAATAAAATAAATAATAATCAAAATAATAGAGATCAAATCTAAAAAATTAAAAAAAATGAAAGGTGAATAAATTAAAATAATAATAATTAACATTTCATTAATTATTTCAAATAAAATAAGTAACAATAAAAAAAATGAGGACCAAATTTGATAGATTAAAAATTTTCAATAAAAAAATGATAAGAAAAAAGCAAATAGTAATTATAAAAATAAGGACCAAAATTAATATAAAAATTAAATTTTAAGAGATAGAATTGAAAAATAAATATTCAAAACAAATTATATATAGCAATCAAAAGTTTAAGGATCAAATTTGATATAATCAGCAAATAATGACATTTCTAAATTTTTCATAACTTCCGGAAAATGTTTCTGCCCAAATTTTTCGGAAAACATTTTCTGCCCAAATTTTCCAGAAAACACTTTTCTGAAAACCAAGCCAAATTTTTCTTTGATTGGAAAGTTTTTTCCGTTGACCAACTTTTCTTATGGCAAACAAACAGAGGAAAGTTTGGAAAGTGGTTTCCGGGAAACCACTTTCCGGGAAACCACTTTCCGGAAAACAAACACAGCCTAAAGCAATTTCTCTCTATGTCCCCTAGATCTCGCCCCCCTCTCCTTTTATAAGCCTCTATTGATAATAAGTCTTTTATTCGTGTACGTTATCTGAATATTAGTATTTGGCTTGTAGACGTATTTCTTTTTGTTGGGATGCCAGTTGTCCCTCCTTTTCTATCAAATGACACCGCTTCCTTCGTTCCTTATCCCTTCACCAGGTGTCACCTTGTCTGTCACTGTCAGTTGCCTTCCATCCTGTCCGTCCATGTAAGTTGTCCTTGCTTCCATCTCTACCATACACACTAACACCTTCTCGTTTCCCATGCAAGTTGGCTTCTTGAGGACGCTGCTTGGTTTATTTTCATTCATTTGGCCTTCGTCTCTTGCTCTCTCTCCTCGTAGTGCCCTATTCTCTCCTTTGTTCAGCTTCGACCAATTTAACACGATGAAAAGGACGTTGCACACTTGCAAGAGTGAAGACACTGAGGTAAGGATTGAGGAGCTGAGGAGTCTAACTAAAGGAGCTAAGGAATGAGGAAGAGGAGTCCGAGCTGGTGACTAGAGGACTGAGTTTTAGTGAGGTTAGGAGAGGAATAAGGAAGAGGAGATTTTGAGGGAAGAAAATGTGAAATTGATTTGGGGAAAGGGGTGTTGCTTGCGAGGCATTAACTTTTTTTTTAATGGTAGAAATGACACAATTAGTGTTATTATGACATGTTTCAACTGAGTTTTTTTTACGAATCAAAATTCAACTAGCATAAAATATTTCGGTCGAAACAGACAAAATGATGTTAATAACCCCAAGGCAAACAATTATTACTCTTTTTTCTCTCTCTTATTTTTCAACAACTCTTACTTACCTCTCTCTTAGTTAGAAACTAAAAACATGAATAAATAAAGTTTTAGATCAAAATATAAAATTATAAAAAAAATGATGAAATTAAAAAAAAATGTTCTTACGGTTTTAATTATTCTTAATCAACACAATTAAATTTAATTAGTTAAACTAAGCATTAATTTAATATTTAAATGTTTTTTTAAGATTGAAAAACAACATATTACTTTAAATAGAATATATATGAAGCTTAATTTTTCAAATCAAAATTTTCAAATCAAGAGCAAAAAGCAATGCGAAGCTTTTTCTCGAGTGAAAGTTAAAGCGTTTCAGGTTTAATTTAATTAATCATTATTTTTTATTTAAAAAGGGAAGGTGAAAAGGGAAAATAGACAACTTTCAAATATATAATCGATGTAAAATCGGTCTTTGTTAGCTGACTGAAATTCCACTACTATGAAAGCCCAACACTACAAAAATGTTCAAAGCCCTAGCCTACCAAAAATGCAAGACCCTAGACAACCACAGAAAAAAACATATAAATTCCTTAATGTTAGCCAACTGCAGTTCTCTCTTTTTACGTATTTCGCCGCCTCCTCTCTGTAAGCTCCCTCTTCTCTTCGCCCCTTCCTCCTCGTCTTCTCTATCCAGATCTGCTAGTAAGCACATATGTGAACTACTTTTGGGTGCTGCTAATGACTATCAATATCATCGTTAAATATATATTGATCTCTTTTTTATAATTTTAACAACTGGGTTTTTTATGGATCCTTGGTTTTGTGTTACGTAGATCATAACTTGATTGATTTGACAATATTTTGATGGGTATGATAAAGCACTGCTTCTGTTTTTGTGTTTGTGCAGGTTTTATTATCCTAATTAAGTATTTTGGAGCTAGACAATATGGTGAAGTTTACAGCAGAGGAGCTTCGGCGTATTATGGACTTAAAGCATAACATCCGTAATATGTCCGTCATTGCTCATGTTGATCATGGTAGGCTTTCATTTGAATTTATGTGATTTATCTTCTTATCGAACTATTTGAATTCGATGCCCATACTTAATGGTTTTGACTGGAAACTTCTGTGTTGTTGTTCCTTAATCAAATCTACACGCGCTTTCATGAGGTTTTTTTTCCTGGCAGTGGTTATCTTTTTATATTCTCCAATATATCAGGTTATTTTTTGCAAGGTTAAATTTCATAGATTGTTATCCTTGTAGGGTATAACTTAAGTCCTTTATACAGTAATTTGATTTTTTTTCTTCATTTGTATGCTAATCTTCTATTTTTGAACGTGTGCGCCTTCAGCAGTTTTTGTTTAATATAACCCTCAAGTGGAAAATTCATGTTTGGTCTGTTTTATTTCTATTTTGTGAGAGTTTGTGCTTCTAGGATGTTCTTGTTTAAAATACCTTTATTTTTGAAATTCTTTGTTGGGCTGGATTTGATCTATGTTCGTTTGCAGGAAAGTCAACTCTCACTGATTCTCTTGTCGCTGCTGCTGGTATCATTGCCCAAGAGGTTGCTGGTGATGTTCGAATGACTGATACCCGAGCAGATGAGGCAGAACGGGGCATCACAATCAAATCTACTGGCATCTCTCTATACTATGAGATGTCTAACGAAGCCCTCAAGAGCTACAAGGGAGAGAGGCATGGAAATGAGTATCTTATCAACCTTATAGACTCTCCTGGACACGTTGACTTTTCATCTGAGGTCACAGCTGCTCTTCGTATCACTGATGGTGCTCTGGTTGTCGTTGACTGTATCGAGGGTGTGTGTGTCCAGACCGAAACTGTGCTTCGACAGGCTTTGGGTGAGAGGATAAGGCCTGTCCTGACGGTTAACAAGATGGACAGGTGTTTCCTGGAGCTTCAGGTTGATGGAGAGGAGGCATATCAGACATTTTCCAGGGTTATTGAGAATGCCAATGTCATCATGGCAACCTATGAAGATCCCCTCCTCGGTGACTGTCAAGTCTACCCTGAGAAGGGTACCGTTGCTTTCTCTGCTGGTTTGCACGGCTGGGCTTTCACTTTGACCAACTTTGCCAAGATGTATGCCTCAAAGTTTGGAGTGGATGAGACTAAGATGATGGAGAGGCTGTGGGGTGAAAACTTCTTTGATCCTGCTACCAAGAAGTGGACCAGCAAGAACACTGGCTCTGCTACCTGCAAGCGTGGTTTTGTGCAGTTTTGTTATGAACCAATAAAGCAGATTATTAAGACTTGCATGAATGATCAGAAGGATAAATTGTGGCCCATGTTGCAAAAGCTCGGTGTTGTAATGAAGTCTGACGAGAAGGACTTGATGGCAAAGCCTCTGATGAAGCGTGTGATGCAGACCTGGCTGCCAGCAAGCTCTGCTCTGCTTGAAATGATGATCTTTCACCTGCCTTCTCCTGCCACTGCTCAGAGATACCGGGTGGAGAACTTGTATGAGGGTCCCCTTGATGATGTTTATGCCAATGCTATCAGGAATTGTGACCCTGATGCCCCCCTCATGCTTTACGTGTCTAAGATGATTCCTGCATCTGACAAGGGCAGGTTCTTTGCTTTTGGGCGTGTTTTCTCTGGAAAGGTAACAACTGGTCTGAAGGTCAGGATCATGGGACCAAACTATGTGCCTGGTGAGAAGAAGGACTTGTATGTGAAGAGTGTGCAGAGGACTGTCATTTGGATGGGGAAGAAGCAAGAAACCGTTGAGGATGTGCCTTGTGGTAACACCGTTGCCTTGGTTGGACTGGATCAGTTCATCACTAAGAATGCCACTTTAACTAATGAAAAGGAAGTTGATGCCCACCCTATTCGCGCTATGAAGTTCTCTGTCTCGCCTGTTGTGCGTGTGGCTGTTCAGTGCAAGGTCGCATCTGACCTCCCCAAGCTGGTTGAAGGTCTGAAGCGTTTGGCCAAGTCTGATCCCATGGTTGTCTGTAGCATCGAGGAATCTGGAGAGCATATCATTGCTGGAGCTGGAGAACTGCACCTTGAGATCTGTTTGAAGGATTTGCAGGATGATTTTATGGGTGGGGCAGAAATAATCAAGTCTGACCCTGTTGTGTCATTCCGAGAGACTGTCCTAGAGAAGTCCTGCCGTGTGGTGATGAGCAAATCTCTAACAAGCACAATCGTCTCTACATGGAGGCACGGCCCATGGAAGAAGGGCTTGCAGAGGCTATTGATGACGGTCGTGTTGGGCCAAGGGATGATCCAAAGAATCGTGCCAAGATCTTGTCTGAGGAGTTTGGTTGGGATAAGGATCTTGCAAAGAAAATCTGGTGCTTTGGTCCTGAGACGACGGGGCCAAACATGGTTGTGGATATGTGCAAGGGAGTTCAGTACCTTAATGAAATCAAAGATTCTGTTGTTGCTGGTTTCCAGTGGGCTTCAAAGGAAGGTGTCTTGGCTGAAGAAAACATGCGAGGAATCTGCTTTGAAGTGTGTGATGTGGTTCTTCATGCTGATGCCATTCACAGAGGTGGTGGTCAGGTCATTCCTACTGCCAGGAGGGTTATCTATGCCTCCCAGCTGACTGCCAAGCCCAGGCTTCTTGAGCCCGTGTACATGGTGGAGATCCAGGCCCCTGAGCAGGCTCTTGGTGGCATCTACAGTGTTCTTAACCAGAAACGTGGTCACGTGTTTGAAGAAATGCAGAGGCCTGGTACGCCCTTGTACAATATCAAGGCGTACCTTCCTGTTGTCGAGTCTTTTGGATTTTCTGGAACTTTGAGGGCTGCAACATCAGGACAGGCTTTCCCGCAATGTGTTTTTGACCACTGGGACATGATGTCTTCTGATCCACTGGAGACCGGTACACAAGCTGCGCAGCTTGTTGCAGATATCAGGAAGCGGAAGGGTTTGAAGGAGCAGATGACCCCTCTGTCTGAGTTCGAGGACAAACTCTGAGCATTTTACTTTCATGTTGAAGCAACTTGATTAGCTTCCAGTGATTATGATACAGAGTGGCATTGGTGCTGCCTGGTTTCTGGAGTTTTTTTGCGATTTTAAATTTAGATACTGTGAATTAGTATAGTAGTTGTTCCCCATGGGAACGGAAGGATTTCCGGTCGTGTTTTGTTGTCTTATAATAACTCCAGTCATCAGCGATGAAGTTGGTACGCTATATGGTGTTATATTTAATCTTATTATGCTGTAACCCCGAATGAAGCGTTATCTTCTTGTGTGCGCAGATAATAGACAAGGGAATTCAAAATGAATCTGATGATTCAGTAGGGATATGCAATTCTCAATGCAGCCAGCATAGCGGCGCCCATATTGGGTAGAAAATATAAGGCTGTGTTTGTTTCTTGAAAATCACTTTCCAAACTTTCTTTGTGTTTGTTTGTTTTCTGGAAAGTTGATCCACGGAAAATACTTTTCGGTCAACGGAAAACATTTTCCAGTCAAAGATAAATTTGGCTTGATTTTCAGGAAAGTGTTTTCCGGAAAATTTGGACCGAAAACATTTTCCGGAAATTGCGAAAAATTTAGAAATATCATTATTTGCTGATTATATCAAATTTGATCCTCAAACATTTGATTGCTATATATAATTTGTTTTGAATATTTATTTTTCAATTTCATCTCTTAAAATTTAATTTTTATATTAATTTTGGTCTTTATTTTTATAATTGCTATTTGCTTTTTTCTTATTATTTTTTATTGAAATTTTTTATCTATCAAATTTGGTCCTCATTTTTTTTATTGTTACTTATTTTATTTGAAATAATTTATGAAATGTTAATTATTATTATTATTTTAATTTATTCACCTTTCATTTTTTTTTTAATTTTTTAGATTTGATCTTTATTATTTTGATTATTATTTATTTTATTTGAGATAATTAATGAAATTATATTTTTTTTTCAATTTCATTCTCATTCAATTTTTTAATTTGTAAGATTTGTTCCTCATTATTTTAATAAACTTGAAAAAAAATTAATTTATTAATAAATTATTTTTCAGTTCATTTTCCACAACACAAACAAACACTGAAAAATGTTTTCCAGTTCATTTTCCATAACACTGTCAAAAATCGAAATTCACTTTCTCCGGAATTCACTTTCGAAAAGGAAATCACTTTCCAGCAAACAAACGGGGTCTAAGTATAAAAGAGTTCCAATATATGGAATTTCCCAACCCCCTTGTTATTATAAGTATTAAAAAAGATCCTAGTGCATTTTATTTAAGCGCAGAGGGTATAAAAGAGTTCCAATATATGGAATTTCCCAATCCTCTTGTTATTATTGTTAGCTGGCATGCCTACATAAGAGTAAAACGAGAAACGGGAAGGTTTGATTTGCGGTTTTGAATATATCAACCAGTTTAGAATTGCAAGGATTATTCGTATTAAGAAGAGACCTTAGTACATTTTATTTATGCATAGGAGGGGTCTAATACAGCTTTATTTGGATTATAAAGTGAGGACAAAAAATGAGCCAAAAGAATCCTACTACAAGTTGTAAACATGAGATTAATGGGTTGGATGGAAGACAATAAATAAGTCTTATGGGCTTTATTTAATTTTGTTTATAGCTCAAGCTTGTTTAGGCTTAATTAAAATTTTGTTTTTAACTAGGATTCAAAGTTTGTTTGGTTTATCATGAGCTTTTCAATTTAAGATTTGATGTCAGTTTTGAGTGCATCTCATTTATGTCCATATAAGGGGTTAATAAGAATTACTTTTTCAATGATTTTTTAAACTTATGTAAGCTAAATTTTGGCATCCATAGATAAATATTAATTCTGATTTTTTTAGTTTTATGTGTAAGAGTGATTCTTGCATTTTTTTAGTTCTTGAACGAACTGAAATTGACTTATCAAATATTAACTGGTTTCGTGGCATCATTATATTCATTCCAATATCTAGGCTCCGAAACAAGGTCATGTCTGCTATTTTTGTGTTTTTTAGTGCTTCTTAAAGTTTTTCAGTGTTTGTGTCTATCTTCTTGTTTTTCGTGTCTACATCATCTAATAAAAATAAAAAAGGTTATATTTCATCTTTTTTTTTCATGTCATTTTAGTATATTAAGAAGAAAAAAAAGATAAAAAGAGAACCAATATATTAAAAAAAAGAAATAGAGGCATGAGTTGAAATTTGAAAAATCATTGAATTTTTGGCATAAAAAACACAACTTTGGTGAAACATAAAAAAAAGCATGTGAGAATCAATTGAAATTTCATATTCCGTCTATTGTGGTTGATATAACATCATATGTCAAATTTGAGCATATTCTGATATTGTTTACTTGAGGTTTTACTTTGAGGTTCATTTCTGCTACAAAACACTACCTTAGTGAACCCTAAGAAAAACACCATAGAATTAATTCAAACTCAAAGTTATGTGTGTTGGCATTTCTATCACTCCATATATTAAATTTAAGCTTATTTTGATATTGTATACTAGAGGGTTTCAGTTGGAGGTTCAATTCTGTTGAAAACTGATCACAAAAGGGATTGGGTACCTATGAGTAAGAGAACAACCTATAAATTGAGTTGTTTTGTTTTTTTAATATTATAATACTAAATACTGCATTTGAGATCATTTCTTCGTCGTTTACTCTTGGTTTAAATTTTATTCCATAACAATTGCGTAAGAGGTTAGATTCTCGTCAAGTCTCAAAACGAGATTGTTATTGTTTATTTTTGTCAAATTCTTTATTTTTATTTTATTTTAGGTCTATGGGTTTTCTTTAATTTTGTTAGTTACAACTCAAGGTTTGTTTGGGCTTAATTAGTACTTTGTTTTCAACTAGAATTCAAGTTTTCTTTGGATTAAGTAGTCGACTTTCCAATTTGGGGGTTTGGGTCAATTTTGAGTGAACCTTATTTAAGTCCACATAAAGTGTCCATTAGGGTTACTTTAAACTCATGTAATCTAAATTTTAGCAGTCATTGATGAATATTAGTTTTGAACTTTTTAGTTTTGTGTGAGAGTGATTCTTTCATTCTTTAGTTCTTGAATGAATTGAATATGACTTATCAAAGATTAGTTGGTTTTGTGGCGTCATTCTGCTCATTCAAATAGTGTTGGTTCCTTGGGGCAAGTTTTCATTGTGTCACACTCTTATCAAACCGATTTTTGCTTTCCGAGATTAGATCTCATTCTTGATTATGAGTTGAGTGACCATGTGATCACGAGGTTCACATCATTCGTGTCAGCTTCATCTAATAAAAAAAGAGGTTATATTTTATCTTTTTCTATCTTGTCATTCTAGTATACTAAAGAAAAGAAAAAAAGAAAGAGATTCAGTAAATTAAAAAAAAGAAAGAGATTCAGTAAATTAAAAAAAAGTGAGAGTTATAGGCAATAGTTAAAATTTTATGAATCACTAAATTTTAGCCAAGAAACACTATCTTAGTGAACCCTATGCAAAACACCTTAAAATCAATTGAAACTCAAAATTATGTGTATAGGCATTGTGATCGCACCATATATTCAATTTGGGCTTATTTTCAAATCGCATACTACAGATTTTAATTGGAGATTCATTTCCGTCGCAAACTGATCACATAAGGGATTGGGTACCTTGATGCAAACCTCGTGATTACATGATTACGCAACCCACAACCAAGAATGAGATCCAACCTCAAATAATCGAAATAGGTCTGTTAAAAGTGTGACATGATAGAAACTTGCTCCAAGACACTATCACTATTGGAATAAGTAGAATGACACCACAAAGCTAGATAATCTTCGATATGTAGGATTCAGTTCGTTCAAGAACTAAAAAATACAAGAATCATGCTTGTACATAAAACTGAAAGATTCAGAATTAATATTCATCAATGGTTGCTGAAATTTAGGTTACATGAGTTTAAATAGTTCTTGAAAAAATAAACCTAATGCACCCCTTATGTGGACTTAAATGAAGTCTACTCAAAACTAACCTAAAATCTTAAATTAGAAAGCCCATGACTTAATCTACAAAAAGCCTTGGATCCTAACTAAAAATAAACTATTAATTAAGCTTAAACATGCATTGGTCCATAGCTAACAAAATTAAACAAAGCCCATAAGACAGACATTGAATGCATTAGTTTTAAAGGTTTCAACTAAGTCTGAATTGCAAGGATCATTGGAGTATCAAGAGGAGACTTTAGTACATCTTATCTATGTGAAGGAGGGGTCCAATACAACCATATTATGGTCATGAAATTAGGACAACAAAGGAGACAAAAGAATCCCACTACAACTTGGAAACAACATGGGCGAGTAGCTTTTTTTTATAGGATTATGTGGCTAGATGGAAGGCAATAGATAAGCCTTGAATGAGCTCTATAATACTTCTCTTCTTCTCATGATAGTTAATGCATTTAATATTATGGGATTTATTTAATTTTGTTGGCTACATCCCAAGACTTGCTTGTACTTAAATAAGATTTTGTTTTTAGTTAGGATCAAGGACTTTTTTAGATTAAGTTATAGGCGACAGTTTAGGATTTTGGGTCAGTTTTGAGTGGATCTCATTTAAGTCCACATAAGGGTCTATTAGGGTTACTTTTTAAGAACTATTCAAACTCATGTAACTTAAATTTTGGCAGTCATTGATGAATATTAATTATGAACTTTTTAGTTTAATGTGTGAGAGTAATTCTTTCATTTAGTTCTTAAACAAACTGAATTTGATTTATCAAAGATTAGCTGGTTTCGTGACATCATTCTACTAATTCCAATAGTACTAGTATCTTTGGGGTGAGTTTTCATTGTTTCACACTCTTACCAAATCTAGTTTTGCTTTTTAGTATTATATCTCATTCCTGGGTAGAGGTTACGTGATCACGAGGTTCACATCATCACTCTTCTTTAATGAAAATGCATAGCAACATGTCGTCTCTTAGATGTCTTCTTTATTCAAAAAGATTATAGTTGTCACCTTTGTTGCGACGGCGATTTTGGAGGCGCTTCGCACCCTGCCATCTCCCCTGTGGTTCGGGGGAGACAACGGCGCGCGGTGAAAATGGGGTTGTTTATAGCCGTAAAATTTACAACTATAATTATTGGGAGTCACCACCTAGTATTAAGTGATTGTGCATCAAAAGTATCGTTAAGTCTCTTATTTTACATATGTATTTATTGTTTTTATTTGGGATTTTATAATAATTGATGTGCTTTTTAGTAATGAATTTCTTTTAATGTTTCGACAAGTTTTCGGAGCTTAAATGAATTATTTCAGGAAATTTAATCGTCGAAATTTGGAATAAAGAATTGGAGGAGAAATCCATGGAAAATTGGAGGGAAGATTATTACTTTATCTTGAGTCAGAAAGAAGAAAGATTCAGCTAAAAAAGAGAAAGAAAATCGGGCACAAAAATCTTCTCCAAGTTGTCGAAATAATAAGTTTTCCAGAACACTTGTCGGCGTTTCAATCATATCTTTTGAATTCAAGATCCAAATTATATTTTTTTTAATGTTCTGGAACTCTAACAGAAAGGCCTATAAATGTGTCTAATAGCCTTCTCCAAAAAACACTCAGAAATAGGGTTAAATTGCAGTCCAAAGTTAGCATCAGATCTGTCTTGCAATATTTTCCGAGATTGTGTTTTGCTCTTCTTGTTTTAGATTTCAGTTTTATTTTAGTTGTAAAACTTATTATTTCAGTTTAATTCAAGTTATTTCATGTTTATTAGAGTGTTATTATATATAATTATGATTGGCTAATCTCTTTCTTGGATCCAAATCAAGGATGATGGTGATTGAGGTGAGTTTTTTAAGATATGAATGAATCCAAATGTCTATCTTCACATTTTCTTCATGAATGTTTTATTATTGCAAAGAAATTTTAGAAATCATCTAAGTAATGTTATAATCTTGAATTTTTATGAACAAAACTTAGTTTTGGTATAGAGATTGCTTGATTCAATGTCTTACTTAATATGAAAACACTCGTTTATTCTTAAGCAATAATCAATCTTCATCTTTTTAAACTTCATTGTAATATCTTCCGATCTAATATCACCATTGTTGATATTAGGTTGAGTTATCTTATATATGTTGAAGGAATCACCAATACATCACCAGTAAAATTGATTTGGAACCAGGACTTACCTTTTCTTGTCATTTAAAATCTATTTACTCTCTTTCATTCATTATTCTCCTAAAATATTTTTGTTGTTACCTAGCTTAATTTCTAAATCTAGCTCTCTGTGGATATGACCTCGATCTTACCGAGTTAATTGCTACATCGCACACTCATGAACTTGTGAGTTAAAACAAGCCGATCATAATTAGCGGTCAAGCATTAAGGTTACTAGGAACCTATTGGCCTGCGAGAGTCTAGGGTAAGAGAACTTGTTGTGCAAGGGGAAGACGCATCACCCCTAGTGCACCCTACCTGAGGTAAGGTGCATTTTTGTTTGATTGTTTTTCTAAGTTTAAATTCTTACACTACATTTAAAACAAACATTTTTTTTTGTTTGCGGATGTACTTTACAATGTAATTTTACACCTCAGTTATAAGTTATTTTATCTACGGATGTACTTTACAATGTAATTTTACACCGCAGTAAAAATCTTTTTTATCTACGAATGTACTTTATAATGTAATTTTACACCGTAGTAAAAGAAAATTTATCTGCAAGTGTATTTTACAATGTAAATTTACACCCTGACAGATGAAACAAAAATATTTATAATTATTTTTGATATTTTGTCCAAATTGCAATGGATAATTGCAAATTGGTTACGATATCCAAATTTTCATTTTAAAAATATGGAAAAATATGCAACATATTTTTTCAATGAGAAATACAATGAGGAAAGCTTTGGAATTTAGTTGTATGCACAAAAAACAAATACATTTGTTATATTTTTGAATTGTTTTGTTATAACAATAATGGTAAAAAAAAATATTTTTTTTGTCAATTTGTATTTTTTTCTTTTTTTTGGGCTTGGCTGTCAGCCACAGTGGGCTGACAGCTCAGCCTTAGTGAGTTGGGCTTCCACTCCTCACGGGCTGGAAGCTCAGATTTTGTGGGCTGGACCTTGACATGATTACTGTTCAGTGAACAGTAACCGGGACAATTTGCATGAAAATGGGACGATGCATAGTAAAAATGGAGATTTTGGAGTATGACGAAAGGTGAAACGGTTAGTTCCTTTGTGTAAAGGATGTTGAGCTGGTTCTTTTGGTCATGGTGGCGTCGGAAATGGAGGCCTGAGGTGGCTAGAGGGAGCCCTTGAAGTCACCGATTTTGTGCTTTGTTCGAGCTTGTAGCTGGAATTCTCGCGGCTAGCACTCTCGCCGAATATGAAGAAGAAGCCATGGATGGAGATGGTTCTGAGGAGAGAGAGCTCACGATGATGAAGTGATCGGAGTTGATGGTCGTTGTTACTAACCGAGAGGGGGAGAGAAAGCTTTGGTTTGGTTTTAGAGAGAGATAGGATTGCCGGGGAGAGAGAAGGTGGTTTGTGTTTTCTTGCAAAATCTCCTCCTCTGCCTTTTACACGAAAATCTTCTCCTCTATTTTTAAACTCTCCTCTATCCCTTTTCTTCTTCTTCTTCTCTCTGCAGATGCTTTCCTCTGTTTTTTCTCCTGCAGATTTCTTTTTCCGTCTTCTCCTTCTCCCCCCTTTCTGCATGCTGAGACCACGTATTTATAGGGAAATACAGGCATGCATTTCGTGTGTGCTGTTGTGGCCTCTGCATTTTGCAGAGGGATGGGGCTGTAGAGGGCATTGCAGCCCTATGTTTCCTGCACTGTTCAGGTGTTGGAGCAGTGCAAGAAACATGCAATTTTGATGTTATAAGGGTAAAGTGCAATTTGGTCCTCAACCCTATAATTGTTCTAATTGCATCCCCAATCAATTTTTAACTTTTAATTTTATGCAATTCTATCCCCGTCAAAATTTCAAACAGCAACATTAAATGCGCGCGCCTTTTTTATTTTGGTCTCTGGTTCCCGATCTACATGATTTAACCATTAATTGACCATTGGATTCTCAATTCGTTCAATTTGGTATTTCTTAAAAATTCAAATCGGTCTCCGAAAATTCTATTCTCATCAATTGAACCCGAATTAAATTCAAGAAATTGATTTCTCATTGACTAAGCCCTTAAATTAATTTGACCAATTTAAAGTATAATTAAGTCCTTGCACTTAATTAAATCTTTCAATTGGACCTTAAATTAATTTCTTATCATAATTAAATTTTAAAATTTGTCGACGATTAAATCGAATCAACCCATAAAAATATAATTATGTTGTTTAATAGATTCATCCAACGATAAATTATTTTTGCCTTAAATCTGTGTTTTATCTATTTTTGGAACCAAAGAGATACGATTGGACTCGCGAAAACAACCAAAATTACCACATTGATTTTTCCACCCATGTCGGCTCCTTTTATTTTATTTTTATCATTTTATTTTATTTTGGGGGGTAACCTAAAAATTGGGTTACGACAACCTTCATGCAAATAAACATGTTATCTTTAACCACCTCAGGGGATCCAATCACCACAATTCGACAGAGTTTCCCCTCTACAAGGATGTGTAGCCCTTGTTCGAGATATGTGCCCCCACGTTTTATTTCCTCTCATTTATCGTCTTTTAAATTGTTGTTTAAAATGTTTCTTAAATCATTTTTTGAAGTCATTTGTTTGTATAAAATCCATTGAATATTTGTTTTGAGATGTTTAAGCATGCCTTGAATATAACTTGTATATATTCAAGTTTAGTTTATTTGCCTTATTGGTATGTGGTGGGATATTATAATGGAATGGAAAATATTAGTATACAATGATGTTCTTACATGTTTTGATTTTTGGTTAATCAATTTTTGAAGTCATTGCAAAATATGTTAAGTATTGAAGTTGTGTTTTAGGTTGTTTATAAGTTAGCTTATTTTATTTGTTGAAGTTATAAGCATTTATTTGAGCATCGGGACAATAGGTTTAATTTTTAGAACAATGTTTATGAATAGTGAATGTTTATTTTGTTGTTTTTATCATGGATCTTGCTTACTATTTTTGTTATTGATTTCTGTTTCTTCTTGTTATAATAATTCAAACAAGTTGTTTTAAGCATGCTTAAGCTTTGTTTTTTAAGTTTAGGTTATTTCATGGGTTCCTTATGCTTCTTTTTTGGTTTTGCAACACTTTCAGGTTTTATAGCATTTCTGGGTTGGCATTTATTCTTAGAATTTTGCCTTAGATAATTGATTTTTGTCTTACATATACATGCATACTTTATCATTAATCTAGTCTTTATGGCTTAAAAATATTGATTTAATAACTTGATCTCTAGTTCCTTCGCTTTGTCTTTTGTATAAAATTGATTAATCATAATGAGTTGTGATGAGGATTAGCCCAAAAATACCAGTATGGACCCATTACATGTTCCAAATGGTCCAATCACGTGGTCTAGGACAAAGGCATTGAAAGAGGCAATGAATGCATTGGTCTTAACGGTTTCAACCCGGTCAGAATTGCAAGGACCATTGGAGTATCAAGAGGAGACCTTAGTGCATCTTATCCATGTGCAGGAGGGGTCCAATACAACTTTATTTGGGCCATGAAACATGGGGTTGATGGGCTGGATGGAAGAGAATAAATAAACCTGATGGATTTTATTTAAGTTAGTTAGCTACAGCACAAGGCTTGTTTGGGCTTAATTAAGACTTTGTTTTCAGATAGGATCCAAGGCTTGCTTGGATTAAGTAATGGGCTTTTAATTTAGGATTTTAGGTCAGTTTTCAGTGGACCTCATTTAAGTCCACATAAGAGGTCCAGTAGGAACTATTTAAACTCATGCAAATCCTAATTTCGGCAGCCATTGCTGAAACTTAATTCTAAACTTTTCAGTTTATCTGTGAGAGTGATTCTTGCATTCTTTAGTTCTTGAACAAACTGAATCTGACTTATCGAAGATTAACTGGCTTCGTGGCGTCATTCTACTCATTCCAATAGTGTTGGTGCCTTGGGACAGGTTTCCATTGTGTCACACTCCTATTAGACCTTATTTCGGCTTTCCGAGATCTTATCTCATTCTTGGTTGTGGGTTGCGTGACCACGTGATCACAAGGTTCGCATCAAGTTGGGATTTATTGTGATGATCTAGCCCAAAATGTTATTGAATGTTGTTTTTTTAAATGTTTATTCTTTCAATTTGAATATGGTTTAAAGCGTTCCTCATATCAGTGAGTAAATTCAAATGTTTTTCCCTCCTTTGATCTTTGTTATTTCTTTTCTAATTTTGAGTCATATTTGTGAGTTTGAGTCTTTAGGCTAGAAAGCCTTGTCCAAGTGGTTAAACCGAGTCCATGTTCAGGAAGGTAGAGTTTGGTTGGTTTGACATTTTTCAAAAGAAAAAACATAAATATTTTCCTCAAAGTGTTTTTGTCAAACAAGACCTTAAAACATTATTTAACCATTTGATATTTAGTTAAGGGCATGTTTGGCACGCACCCCACTACTTTTGTAGCACTTTTGTAAATCTACAATATGTGTTTTCCAACCATTTTTTCTTAATATCATATTGTAGATTTACATTGTAAAATAGTAACTTTGTATTTTAATATATGTTTCTCCTTTTTTAAAAAAATATTTTTATTTCAAAAATATGTTTTTATTTGTGCCAAATTGTACTTTTTTATGAATATTTCATATAAAAAGCATTCTGAATAATTTTCATGGACCTTAACTTTTCTTAAAATTTGAATATACCACCAAAAAGTAATATAATTTAAATAAATAAATAAATAACAATACAATATAAATAAATAAGATACACTAGTAATGATATTTTTTTCATTTATTAATTCTCTTACTCTCACAAATCATTATAATCCTAATAAATATAATACGATGCGACAACTATTAATCCTTTTAAAATTATAATTCTCTAAGTAATTCATACATATTCAAAACACCCTCACTCTCACATTGTACCCAACATCCAACATTATACACGCCACGTATGGTTGATCAGTGTCCAACCATAATGTATTCATCTTTATATTAAAACAAAATCACCTTGACATTTTTATCAGTGAAACAAAGTTTTGGCAAGTTTTTTATTGCAACTAGAAAGAATACCACATTGAAGTACAAAAATTTTCAAAATAAACCGCTTATAACATCCACCTATAAGGACTATTTTGCTTTTTTGTAATCTAATTAAAGGATGCATTCATGAACACTGAAAGAAACAATCTTATTTGATTCACAACGATATTAACCAAACAATAAACACTGTTGATGTTTTATTGTGTACACAAACTGAATTTACTATTTATTGCTACAGTGTAATTACCATTTTACTCCTAGGACCAAAATTTTTTAACCTGGATCTAGGGGCATTTTTGGACACACATAGTATTTCTTGATTGTTGAACAGTGAAACGACGAAAATAGGCTCCTAAAAGACAAAATAAGGCAAATAGGACCGGGGATACTTTAGAAATTTTCAGGGGGCATGGATGATATTTTTGACTTTATGCACAGTGAAACGACAGTTTTAGCCCCCCTAAATGACGAAACACAAGCACTGGACCTGGGGGTAGTTATGTGTTTTCCACGGTGGGTTTTCCGTGGCTATCGAGTGGGTCTAGGGGTGTGTTGGTAATTGGCTATTATTTTATTATTTAGTTTTTAAAAGACTACAGGTGTGCCATACGGACACACATACAGTGTTTCCATCACACGCGCCCTTAGAGCGGCGCATGCGCGTATTCCCGGTGTTAAAAACTGTCTTCCGCCATGTCCCATTGTGCACCGGCATGTGCTCTTTTTCCTGGTGAGGCACGTGACGGGTTATGGTGGCCGGTGAAGCTCTGGTTGCTGGTTTTATATTTTCGCTGCCTTTTCTCTCTCCTACTGGCCAGATATGCACATTGGTCCTTGATACTGTTGACACGTTTATATTGGTCCCTAGTGTTTTAATTTCCCTTTTATTATTGTTTTTTAATATAGTTTTTGATTTGTTTCAATTGTGTCATTCAATTGAAACTGATTATATAGGTTGGGTTTCACTTTATTTTTTATTCTTTTGATTTTCGGTTTTCTTTTGGTGATTTTAATTATTTCAGTATGCAAGTTTTAATTGCTTATGATTAGGTTCTTCAATTGAAATGTCATATATATATATATATATATATATATATATATATATATATATATATTCTATCTTTCATTTTCGTCCTTATTCTTTTAATTTTGTAAAAACATTATAATGTTTTTAAAATGTCTTTATATATTTCAGTCTCAAGGTTTTATTTATTTCAATTTTATTCTTCTATTGAATTAATTATATAGTATGTTTTAATTTATTTTGGTTTTGTCCTCCAATTGAAATTAGTCAAATTTCAATCCTTATTTTTTAAAAAAAAATTAACAAGATTACACTGTAATTTTAAAATATATTTATATATATATTTGTTTCGATCCCAATATTTTTTTATTGTTTGAATATTGTTGTTTGATTGGAATTAATTATATATAAAATTATATATATACATATAAAATTAATTTGAAACAGCACGCCGAAACGCTCCGAAACCGGAATATTCCGTTCCAATCGAAAAACCAGAAAGGTGACCGGAACGGTATTGACAATTATGATCCATATTTATGCATCTATATTTTTAGTTTTTGTTTTTAATTTGGATCATTTTATTTTGTATTAGGGATTTATTTTTATTTGTTTCAGTCCTGAAATTTCAATTTATGTTGCTCTCCTTTTTCGTATTTTTTTTATATTTTGTGTTATTTTTATCTATTCCTCGGATCGGGTGATTTTATTAATTTATTATATGCATCATCATAATGATAATTTTTGAGTTTTTTTTTTTTATTAAAATACTTTGCTTTTTTATTTTATTAGAAATTCTCCAGAAACTTATTATTTTATCTAAATTTATATTATAATAAAAAATCTCATATATTTTTAATATTTTGTATAGTGCCACCTAAGACGAGTGCAAGGGAATTGGCTTCCGTGTGTTTATATATATATATATATAATAAAAAATCTCATATTAACAAAACAATAAACGTTGTGCTTGTTTTACTGTGCACAGTGCACTGTGCACACAGACACAGTGCACTGTGGATTTCAACAGTAGGATTTTTTTTTTTTTTTTGCTTTTCTTTCTTTACTTTTTTTTCAATCTGTTTTTTTTTCTCTTTTTTCTAATTTTTTTTTTCTTTCTTCTTTTTTTTCCTAATTTTTTTTTTCTTTTTTTTCCTCCGTTTTTTCCTTCTTCTTTTTTTCATTTTTTCTTATTATTATTTTTTTCTTCTTATATATTTTTGTAATTTTTAGTTTTTTTATAATCGGGGTGTCTGAGCTCACTTAAATGTACCACGATTAATCTCCATATCCAATTTTTTTTAATAACCAGGGTGTCCAAGCCAACTTATGCATACCGCGACAATTCTCGGACCATCATTGTATAGTGCCAACTAAGACGAGCACAAGGGAATTGGCTTCCGTGTTTATATATATATATAAACACATATATATATATAAACACGGAAGCCAATTCCCTTGCGCTCGTTTTAGGTGGCACTATATATATTATAATAAAAAATCTCATATTTTTAATATTTTGTATAGCGCCACCTAAGACGAGTGCAAGGGAATTAGCTTCCGTGTGTGTGCGGGCGTGTATATATATATATATATATATATATTAAAATATCTTATCTGATTCATTAAAATGAACCATTTGACATTAAAATATAGCATAGCTTAAAACAGGTACCACCGTTCTTGGAGTGTTTCAACAGCAGAAAATAAAAAAGGGAAAACGAAAAACATACGAACTGGCCAGGCAACTCCTCCACTGACCCGTAAGAAAATTTAAAAACATCACAAAAATAGTACAACCAAGCTGAGCTCAAACTAATTTAACACAAAACTGAATGCTCAGAGCTTGTCCTCGAACTCAGACAGAGGGGTCATCTGCTCCTTCAAACCCTTCCGCTTCCTGATATCTGCAACAAGCTGCGCAGCTTGTGTACCGGTCTCCAGTGGATCAGAAGACATCATGTCCCAGTGGTCAAAAACACATTGCGGGAAAGCCTGTCCTGATGTTGCAGCCCTCAAAGTTCCAGAAAATCCAAAAGACTCGACAACAGGAAGGTACGCCTTGATATTGTACAAGGGCGTACCAGGCCTCTGCATTTCTTCAAACACGTGACCACGTTTCTGGTTAAGAACACTGTAGATGCCACCAAGAGCCTGCTCAGGGGCCTGGATCTCCACCATGTACACGGGCTCAAGAAGCCTGGGCTTGGCAGTCAGCTGGGAGGCATAGATAACCCTCCTGGCAGTAGGAATGACCTGACCACCACCTCTGTGAATGGCATCGGCATGAAGAACCACATCACACACTTCAAAGCAGATTCCTCGCATGTTTTCTTCAGCCAAGACACCTTCCTTTGAAGCCCACTGGAAACCAGCAACAACAGAATCTTTGATTTCATTAAGGTACTGAACTCCCTTGCACATATCCACAACCATGTTTGGCCCCGTCTGCCTCAGGACCAAAGCACCAGATTTTCTTTGCAAGATCCTTATCCCAACCAAACTCCTCAGACAAGATCTTGGCACGATTCTTTGGATCATCCCTTGGCCCAACACGACCGTCATCAATAGCCTCTGCAAGCCCTTCTTCCATGGGCCGTGCCTCCATGTAGAGACGATTGTGCTTGTTAGGAGATTTGCTCATCACCACACGGCAGGACTTCTCTAGGACAGTCTCTCGGAATGACACAACAGGGTCAGACTTGATTATTTCTGCCCCACCCATAAAATCATCCTGCAAATCCTTCAAACAGATCTCAAGGTGCAGTTCTCCAGCTCCAGCAATGATATGCTCTCCAGATTCCTCGATGCTACAGACAACCATGGGATCAGACTTGGCCAAACGCTTCAGACCTTCAACCAGCTTGGGGAGGTCAGATGCGACCTTGCACTGAACAGCCACACGCACAACAGGCGAGACAGAGAACTTCATAGCGCGAATAGGGTGGGCATCAACTTCCTTTTCATTAGTTAAAGTGGCATTCTTAGTGATGAACTGATCCAGTCCAACCAAGGCAACGGTGTTACCACAAGGCACATCCTCAACGGTTTCTTGCTTCTTCCCCATCCAAATGACAGTCCTCTGCACACTCTTCACATACAAGTCCTTCTTCTCACCAGGCACATAGTTTGGTCCCATGATCCTGACCTTCAGACCAGTTGTTACCTTTCCAGAGAAAACACGCCCAAAAGCAAAGAACCTGCCCTTGTCAGATGCAGGAATCATCTTAGACACGTAAAGCATGAGGGGGGCATCAGGGTCACAATTCCTGATAGCATTGGCATAAACATCATCAAGGGGACCCTCATACAAGTTCTCCACCCGGTATCTCTGAGCAGTGGCAGGAGAAGGCAGGTGAAAGATCATCATTTCAAGCAGAGCAGAGCTTGCTGGCAGCCAGGTCTGCATCACACGCTTCATCAGAGGCTTTGCCATCAAGTCCTTCTCGTCAGACTTCATTACAACACCGAGCTTTTGCAACATGGGCCACAATTTATCCTTCTGATCATTCATGCAAGTCTTAATAATCTGCTTTATTGGTTCATAACAAAACTGCACAAAACCACGCTTGCAGGTAGCAGAGCCAGTGTTCTTGCTGGTCCACTTCTTGGTAGCAGGATCAAAGAAGTTTTCACCCCACAGCCTCTCCATCATCTTAGTCTCATCCACTCCAAACTTTGAGGCATACATCTTGGCAAAGTTGGTCAAAGTGAAAGCCCAGCCGTGCAAACCAGCAGAGAAAGCAACGGTACCCTTCTCAGGGTAGACTTGACAGTCACCGAGGAGGGGATCTTCATAGGTTGCCATGATGACATTGGCATTCTCAATAACCCTGGAAAATGTCTGATATGCCTCCTCTCCATCAACCTGAAGCTCCAGGAAACACCTGTCCATCTTGTTAACCGTCAGGACAGGCCTTATCCTCTCACCCAAAGCCTGTCGAAGCACAGTTTCGGTCTGGACACACACACCCTCGATACAGTCAACGACAACCAGAGCACCATCAGTGATACGAAGAGCAGCTGTGACCTCAGATGAAAAGTCAACGTGTCCAGGAGAGTCTATAAGGTTGATAAGATACTCATTTCCATGCCTCTCTCCCTTGTAGCTCTTGAGGGCTTCGTTAGACATCTCATAGTATAGAGAGATGCCAGTAGATTTGATTGTGATGCCCCGTTCTGCCTCATCTGCTCGGGTATCAGTCATTCGAACATCACCAGCAACCTCTTGGGCAATGATACCAGCAGCAGCGACAAGAGAATCAGTGAGAGTTGACTTTCCTGCAAACGAACATAGATCAAATCCAGCCCAACAAAGAATTTCAAAAAAAAAACCACAAACTTTCAATAACAAAAGTAAAATAAGCACAGAAATACATAAAAACAAGACCAACCAAAAACTACATGAGGTATTCAATATATAGTCCAAACTGTTGAAACACCAATAGTGGGTGATAACAATTTAAATGAAGCAACCACATGTCATACAAAAAATATATGTTATTTTTTAGCCGCCTGGTTTTTAATGCTAGAACAATTAACAGAAATTATGATTAATCTCACACAACCCATTCACATGGGGTATAATATAGTCCAAACTGTTGAAACACCAATAGTGGGTGATAACAATTTAAATGAAGCAACCACATGTCATACAAAAAATATATGTTATTTTTTAGCCGCCTGGTTTTTAATGCTAGAACAATTAACAGAAATTATGATTAATCTCACACAACCCATTCACATGGGGTATAAAAAGACAACTACTGCCAAGAAAAGAACTTATTGCTGCACGTAAAGGGTCAGCTTAGGAAGAATCACAGCAATATTTACAGTGAAAAATATAAAGATGCTGACACATATTCACTTGGCAGATGGAGACCAAACTTTACCATGGTCAACATGAGCAATAACAGACATATTACGGATGTTATGCTTCAAGTCCATGATACGCCGAAGCTCTTCTGCTGTAAACTTCACCTGTAGATATCAAAATAACATTCAGTATACATAATTAAGAAATAAATTACAGCCATATAGTAAACCACCAAATAAAAGTACCAAAACAACAGTAAAGCTTACCATTTTGGCTAGTCTTTAAATTTCACCAAATTAATCAATCAAAAACAAAAGAACACACCTGGCCACCAAAATATCAACAAAGTCAGCCTAAATAATTCACAGATCCATAAAAATTCATTTCAATAAAATACTCTTATCAAAAAGCAACTAGAGATTTTCTAAATTGAAGCATCAATGATAAAAGTTCCTCAAAAATATCAAAGTTTTTCGAAAAAACTGCATTTTACTTAAAAAAACAGACTAATTTTACAGATGTAATTGCAGAAAAATCATTCAGAATAATTAGTCAAATTATACTACTAACATAATCATTACGAAAATCAGTCAAACTCAAATAAAAAAGAAAATAGTAAAATTATGATCTAGAAATTAAAGGAGGATCTAAGCAAACCACAAGCAATTACAGATATAAAAAGAAGTAAATAAAATTAAACAGGAAAATTTTTGAGAAAGATAGTGGAAATAATTACGATCTGGGTAGATCTAAGAAAATACAAACTAACATCGATAAGATAAGGAAAAGAAACGGTACCTGAAGATGAAAATGAGAGAGCAAAAAGCTGCAAGAGAAGCGAGGGAGAGGGAAAGTGAAACTACCAAAGGATCTCTCTCTTTAAGAGCGAGCAGTGTTAGTAGCTGAAAAAGAGACGCCCATTAATACATGGAGAAAGAACTGAGGGATATAATTGTAAATGGGAGAATATGAGGTTGTAAATATCTTCACGCTTCATATTCAACGAAGCTAGGGTTTTTTTCGTCTGTTTATCGGGCTTTAGTTTTGAAAAAAAAAATCTTTCGGATTAGATTTCACGAGTTGATTTGACTGCTTCGTTCGGTTTTTTTTTCAAGTAAAAAAAAATCTTTCGGATTTCCAGCGCAGGGGCCGCCGCCAC
>CM063594.1:11025829-11064657 GCA_032356905.1 Salix exigua | reverse complement strand
AAAATTACAATCGTAAAACACATGAATTGAAAAGGTGAAGCTTAATTATTATGCAAAAGAAAAAGAAAAAACCTAATATCACCAAGGAGGCCAACGATTTCTTTAGTTTTGGTAGACAGAGCATGGGTGAGACATGTTAGTCAGACTTCCTCTGTCATCTTCACGCTCATTCAAGACATGATGCTTCGAAAGAAATAAAACGAAAACAATTTTTGATGGGTCAGTGAGTTTTGGTCTGTTAGAGATTACAAATAAGGTTTGTTTCTCTTATGTTATCTGTCCTCCTCTTGAGAGTAGAGAGAGCTTTGGGGATTAGAGAGGGAGGGAGAGGTCGATTTTGTGTTTTGACTAAAGGTCGAAGCTTCAATCTCAATGGTTTCCCTTTTGTAGTTTTTAAAGAAGATTCGAAGAAGAGGAAAAGAGAAGAAAAGGTTTTAAGTAGTGAAGAGGAGGATGAGGAAAAGTGAGTAGCGGCGCCGGGCTGGATGGTAGTGGAGTTGTGTGGGTGGGGGCGGCGAAAGAGGAGAAAAGAAGGACGGTAGGGTTTTTAAGTTTGATATGGAGGGAACGGGTGGGGTTTATCTTATATATTATTATATAATAATAATAATAATAATAATTATTATTATTATTATTATTATTATTATTATATAATAGTTATTAATTATAATAATAATAGTTATTATAAAAAATAAGAGTATTGATTTGTAATTAATTTTATTGAATTATTTATAATGCAATGTATTTTAATTATATAAATTACTTAATTAATAGTTAGCATAAATAATTTTATTGTTGACAATTTTTAAAAATAATTTTTAATTTTATAATTTACTCCGATTAATTGTATAATTAAATTATATATAAAATAATTAAATTTTATTTTAAATAATATAAAAATAGCTTTTCAAAATCATTTTTATCATTAGACAATGCAATAATAAAAAAATTATATATACTATTCAAAAATCATTTTAAAAATTTAAATCTCCAAAATAGTTGTTATTGCCCTTAGGGAAGTCCAACGGAGGAGCCATCAGAGGAGGCAAAGGCAATTTTTTTAAAAAAATAGCTCTTTTTATTAAATTTATCACTCCAACGGGGAGAGCCAAATGAAGAGGCAAAATGCCTTTTTCTTTTTCATGAGTCATTCCCACAGTTTTCTGTTGAAGAGGCAAATCAACAAAATCCGACCGTTGTTGAAATATGATCGTTGCCATTGTACGAATAAAAACAGACGAATTGAAAAATTCATCAACACAGTAAAGCAATACAACACAACGAAGTGAAAAATTCATCAACACAGAAGCTGAATTGAAAAATTCATCAACACAGAAAATACCACAAATTCAACGAGCAGACTGCATCTTCACTTCGTGTCAAATCTTCTGCCCACTGCATCGTCGGTCTGCTTCCGAGTTGAGATTGGAATGGGAAAAGATAGGGTATTTCGACTTAGGTGTCAAAGATACTTAATTGAGAGATTAAAAGGAAAGAGTCAAAGAAAGTGAAGAGGTGTATAAATTGGCTCAAAATAGAGAGGAATGGATAGAGGGAGGAGGGCGGCGGCCAAGTGGAGAAGATGGAGAAAAATGAGAATGGAATGGGGAATGGGGAATGGGGTAGGGTTTTTTAGTTTTAATGGGGAACGGACGGGGGTGGGTATTTATTATAATAATAATTATTATTATTATTAATTATTGTATTATAATAATAATTATTATAATAATAGTTTAGCATAGAAAAATAGGGGTATTAATTTGTAATTAATTTAATTTAATTATTTATAATGGACTGTATTTTAATCAATTAGTTAGCTTAAATTTCAAATATTGCGGGTCTTTTAATTATATTTAAATTCATTTATTTAATTTAAATATAATTAAAAAAAATAATTTTATTGTTGGAGGGTTTTTCAAAAGCAATTATTTAATTGTATAACTTACTCCTATTAGTTGTATAATAAATTGTATAATTACACTATATACAAAATAATTGAATTTTATTTAAAACAAGATTAAAAAAATGACTCTTAAAAATGGCTCTTACCATTGGAGACCACATTACCTCAAGAGTCATTTATACACTATTCAAAGTGTCATTTATATCATTTACCTCTTAAAAATACCTTCTACCATCTCTTAGAATGCCAATAATCAGTGAAACAAAATTGAAGAGGCATTCGGAGAACTCTGTGGAACTGCCTACAATTCGATTCTCAAATACTCATGAATCATCAGTTTAAAGTCATTTCGGCTCTCAAATACTCATGAACCATCAGCTTAAAAATTGTTTCTTCAAGTTGTTTATCAAAACATTTTTCTTTTAGAAATACAACAAAAAAATATTTAAGAAAAACCATTGCACATCAAAATATCTAAAAGCACTAAAAATCAATTTAAAACAAAAAAAAATCAAAATCAAAAATATTTTTTTTCAAACACCTGAAATACTGTCAAACAGACACTAAGAAGCTCTTGTAATCTTTGCAGCAGTATCTTCCTTGTGTTCACAACAAATCATCGGACTTCTATTTCAACCAAAGTTACCCCTTTCAGGATGAAGAGTACATTTGTTCCTACACATGCATTGTTCTATTGACAATACCACTGTTCATAACATAAGAGAAACATGGCATGCAGCTTCAAGATATCAAAAACAGCAGTGTCATGCCATACTGTTAACTTGTTGACTAATTACGATTCGATTTCTTTTTATGGGGTTGTTCTCCCGATAAAGCAATATAATCTTCTGGATTGACATTATCAAAAGACTTCTGCTTCCCAAACTCCTTTGCCTTTCTCTGCAGAACAGCCAAATTCAACACTTTATCAAAAATTATAACCATGGCATTGTGAAATAACATCATAATGTAACTGAAATATGCCTAGGCACTAAAAATCAGAGCATGATGATTGCAATACAAATCCTCCTGTATTTCTGTACGCAGAGCATATGGCATTATGGTGAAATTGACATTTTATGATGACAAATTACCTTTAGTGAAATGGCCATGGCAGCCACATCTTTGTTATCATCAGCATATGCGCTAGGATCCTGCTTTATGAGCTCCTGTGATTGTCAAACACATTCCATGAAGGTTATACAAGGTATAGAGAGAAGAAAAGAAAAGAAGATAAGATGCTTATCAGATGTGTATAACACGCAGAGAGCTTCAGAAACGAACCTTGGGAGGAACAAAAGCAGCCTCTCGTTTTCTTTTGTTTTCAGCTGTTTTTCCAATTGCTTCTCTTGTTTTTCATGCCACTTCTTTGCTTGTTTCTTCTTGTCACTTAAAAAGTATTCTCCAGTCTCCAGTTGTACATCTTCCTGCAGGTACCCCATTACATAGCATACCAAATAGGTATTAGTTATTCTGACAAGGACTAACTAAAAGTCAGATACTAAGCTTCAGGTATTAACAACATGCATTAATGCAACCAAATTCAAAACATGACACCTTCCAGCAATTTTAATTGTCAAACTCGACTACTAGAATAGTAAAAGAACTGGTGGCTTGACTCACCAAACTATATTCCCCAACAAAGAATTAAACAACCTAGTGGCAAAAATTTTATTTAATCACCCACAAAACACAATTGCAGGAATAAAAAGTTGAAAAGGAGAAGAAAACAAAAGGCTAATTTGATAGAGTGAGAGAAAAGCATTGACAAGGAAATTGACTCCATAACATTGCAGTAACAAGGCAAATGACTACCTCATGTAATCAGCATTCCTTGCATGGTTACAATTACTAATATAAGATAAGTATTAAGGCGATGCCAATACTGAGTCAGCACAAAAGAAAAGATGTCCAGTGGTCCTTGAGCGAGATAGCATAAAAACCAAAAACAAAAGGAATTTTTTGAAAGGAAAGCCTTAGAAAATAAAATAGGAAAGGAGAAGGAAAACGAGAAGTTTGTTGGTATCTATGCCTGTTTATGTTTTCTATCCAGTAAAATCTATTCGTTTCCTTGAAAATAAATAAACCATGCATGCAAAAACATATTGGAAGACAAAGCAATGCAAAAATATATTGGAGGACAAAGCAGTGGTCTCACCATGCTAGGTTGTTGAGGAGGAGGGAATGGTGTATCTTGTTTCTTCTTTTTACTCTTAACCTTCTTTTGTTTCACAGTCTTCCTGAAATTATCCATGTAATTCAGCAACAAAAATAAAGATGATACAGAAGAAGTAGAAGGTATGAGTGATTAAATAATTGAGAATGGAAAATATCATTATGAAGGTGCATACTTCTTATATTTAGGAAGGAATCTGTCCCAGTTCTCATTTTTAAGAGCTGGATCTTTTTCAAGTTCTTTCTTCATCATAAGAATCTACACATCATAAGGAGATGAATAAAGGTTATCAATGGAAAGCATGTTGATAGATTTTTCAGGTGAAAAACTCTATGCAAACAAGTGTACAAGAGAAAACATCTGTGCTAAAAGAAATACTGCAAAGAACAACAATATTATATAGCATGCAATGCAAGTTGTCTTTACCTTTATATGGTATACAGGATGCATTTTATTTTGTATGCAGTCTTCAACAATTCTCCTGACTTGTTTTAAACCTTTAAATGAGCCCATAGCAGCAACAGTGTTTCCCTAATCAATCAGAAGAAAAACATAAATAATTCCATTCATGGTGCTACACTTCTTTGATAACAGGAAAAAAAATTATTTGGCAATCAAATTACAAGCAATTATGATCACCTGAACTAGAATATAGCACCCTGTCAATAGTTCTAGTGCCTGCACCAATGTAAAATGATGACAAGTCAGTGAATAAAAGATCCACCTTTTACTGTTTTTTTTATTTTCAGGGGAAGAGGGTTGGGAACTTGTAAAATATTTCTACAACAAATAAACAACACACCTTTAAGGTTGATGAATTTGGTCCCACAAGGTTTTGTCTCCTTTTAACAAATCGTTCCTGTGAATAATAATAGAAGCTGAATTTGTTTTTCCATGTTCTTTCTTCTTTTAAGATTTTATAAAAAAATATAATTACCATAGCATGATACACAGCTTAAGCCACTTAACATGTACCATACAGCACATATGATAATTACATGTTATCAATTATATGAAATAATTTAAGCACCTACCTTATTATGAATCATGTTGCCTATCTTGATGATGTCACAGCTCATATCATCATTCAAGATTTTGACTGCCTGTAAAATAAAAAATTAAAACAATCACCGTTTCAAAACCAACATAAAACTATCACCAATGAGAAATATGTATCATATAGATTCATCCTAACCCCTAAACACTAGTCTAGTCTATGTGATTTTAGTAACCCATCCCACATGTACTATATAGTCAGTATAGGAGACATCAGCAGGAGCACAAATACTATACTGTAAGAAAAAAAATTGGTTGGATGTGAACCAGAAACATTAAACCTTTCTGTTCTTTTATGCTAACTAAACTAAACAGAAATAAACATAAAAATAAAATCAATGAGGACAATACCCAAATTCAAAGAAAAAAACTTTTTTTGGTGCTTTGAGCTTATAAGCCTAGCTTATCCAGATGGGCAACAGTAATTGATTTCAAAGTCTATACACGATTCAGAAACTCAAAAATTGTTCATATATCTTCATAGAGCAAAACACATCTGATTATATTGCTTAGTTTTGATACAAACATTCAAACGCAGATAGTTCAAGCCATTTAAATCCACCATTTGCACTAAGAAAAGCCTTCAAAACAACAAAGGACATCACAATCACAGCTATAGATAACTATACTGCAAAACTAAACAAAAAGTAGCTCATCTTACCTGAGGAGCAGGAACACTTCTCGACAAAAGTTTAATAAGATCCCTAGCTTTAACAATAATATAAGGATCCCTAGTCTTTATCGTAGTTTTAACCGTCATTGACCCCTCATTCTATCCGCAAACAAACAATAAAACGTAAAAAAATTAAAGAACAAAATAAATCTCAACAAAACCATAATGCAAGAAAATAGAGAGAAAAAAACTTAACCTTATTAAGTTCGCAATCAATGCCATACTCTTTCAACGCGGATTTCACCATCGGCCATGCGTCCGTCAAATATTTCTCTGCCAATTAAATTATGAAATCAATTTAGCGTAAATTGAATTTAGTTGGGGTTTAAGTAGAGGAACATAACTTACCACGATATTTTGGGAAGAGAGTAGAGAAAGAGCTGACATCGAGCATTCCACCTTCATTCCAAGACGGGTCAAATTTTTCAATATTCCAACGGTCAATATGAGGGTCTTCATCCCATGGTTTTGGTTTATCATGTTTTCCTTTGTGTTTTGGTTTCTTTGTGGTTAAAACATCTGTGATTTCTGCTGCGTCTGCCTCCATTTTTTTAGATGGAGGCTGGAAACCCTAGCTTGGCTAGTTTCTGCAAAACGTTTCTGTTTCGACTTCGAAGAATAATGATTTTTTATACGAGCGAGGAATGGAGGTCGGTTTATTTCTTATCGGGCCCGGTCCAAAATCCATTAGCAAGTACGATACTTCTGTATACCTCATTGGATCCACACTAGTAAACACGATGTTACTTGTCAGCGTTGAGATATTTTATATAAAAAATTGATTGATTTTATTTGTATTATAATTAATTATTTTAATGTTTAATAAGTAAAATTATAATATATTAAATTTGTTATATTTTTTTGTCTAAAAAGTATATTGTAATTGAAACACAATGAGAGTGGCTTGTATATTTTTTATTGTAGATAATTTGGGCAAATTTGTCTATCTATTTTGTTTAAGTGTTGTCCCTTTTTTACAAAATATTAGATATGAAATATTATACATAAAAATAAAAAAATATTGTAAAAATAATTTTTAACCAAAACAACCTAAAATCTAAGAATTTAATTTTTCTAAGAAATACAACCTAAACAAAAGATCAAATAAATAGAATTAAAAACTAAAATTAAGAGGATATATATATAAACATAGACAAAATAGAAACTAATTAGAAATATATCTAAAAAATAAAGGAATTAAAATAAAAAATTAAAAGTATATGAGACGAAATAAAAATAAAATATATAAATAATTTAAACCGAAGGATTACATTAAAAAAAATTAAAAGTGTTGTAGGGAAAAAAATAAATAATACTTTTATTTCCTAATTTAGTTTCGATCCCTTTATATTTTCAATAATTTTGGTATAATTCTGAGAACTTTATTTGTATTTATATGTCTGTACTGTTAGTTTTGACTTTTAATTTTTATTAGAATTTATCTTTGTATTAAATGTAACTTTGGTTAAAAACAAAGTGATGCGGACCGACTCAAAAACACCGAGTAATGATCCATTACATGTTCCACATGGTCCAATCACGCGGTCTAGGACAAATGCATTGAAAGAGGCAATGAATGCATTGGTCTTGAAGGTTTCAACCCGGTCATAATTGCAAGGACCATTGGAGTATCAAGAGCAGACCTTGGTACATCTTATCCATGTGCAGGAGGGGTCCAACACAACCTTATTTGGGCCATGAAGTTAGGACAACAAAAGGATCCAAAAGAATCCTACTACAATATGGAAACACATGGGATTGATGGGATGGATGGAAGAGAATAAATAAACCTTATGGACTTTATTTAAGTTAGTTAGCTACAACCCAGGGCTTGTTTGGGCTTAATTAAAACTTTGTTTTCAGATAGGATCCAAGGCTTGCTTGGATTAAGTAATGGGCTTTTTAATTTAGGATTTTGGGTCGGTTTCAATGGACCTCATTTAAGTCCATATAAGAGGTCCATTAGGGTTACTTTTAAGAACTATTTAAACGCATGTAAACCTAATTTCGTGACCATTGATGAAACTTAATTCTAAACTTTTCAATTTATGTGTTAGAGTGATTCTTGCATTCTTTAGTTCTTGAGCGAACTAAATCCGACTTATCGAAGATTAACTGGTTTCAGTGACATCATTCTATTTATTCCAATAGTGTTGGTGCCTTGGGACAGATTACTCCTATCACACCTTATTCAGGCTTTCGAGATCTTATCTCATTGTTGGTTGCGGGTTGCGTGACCACTTGATCACGAGATTCGCATCAGGTGGTATCCAAGCTATGCTCCGAAATAAGGTCATATCATTCTGTTATTTTCGTGCCTTGTTTTAGTGTTCCTTGAAGTTTTCAGTGTTTGTGTTCATCTCCTTATTCTTCTTGTCAGCGTCATCTTATAAAAAAGAGGTTATATTTCATCATTTTCTGTCTTTTCATTTAATTATATTAAAAAAGCAGAAAGAAAAGAAAAGAAAGAGAGATAGAGGCATGAGTTGAAATCTTGCCGTAAAAACACTACTCTAGGAAACATAAGCAAATCACATCGAATCGGTTGAAATTTCATATTCAGTCTATTGGGGTTAAGATAATATCATATTTCAAATTTAGGCTTATTCGATATTGATTTCTTAAGGGGTTATTTCGATATTCATTTACGCTCTAGAAACACTACCTTAGTGAACCCATATAAAAACACCTTAGAATCAATTGAAACTTTATATTCTGTGTCTTGGGGTTGATATTAAATTGGGGCTTATTTCAATATCGTATACTAAAGGTTTCAATTGGAGGTTCATTTCTGCGCAAATTCATAACATAAGGGTTTGTGTACCTAGAAGTACGAGAAATGCCTATAAATTGAGTGTTATTATTTTTTTAGTATTAAAATACTAAATATTGATTTTGAGGTCGTTTGAATTTGGTTGGTCTTGGTTTCAATTATATTATGTAAAATTGCGTAAGAGGTTAAATTCTTCTCAAGTCTCAAAACATGATCCTTACTATTTAGTTTTGTCCAATTCTCTGCTTTTGTTACGCTTTCGACTATCTAGGAGTCAAGTAATTGTTTTCTGTAGTATTTGCTTCTGCTTTATTTCTTGTCTTCATATCGTCCACAATTCGTATGAATTTGCATTGCTACTCGCAAAATCGTAATCGTAGTTTTGTTTTGCTTTATTTTCAGTATTTTTATTGCTTCTTGAGTCTGAAAATCATAATTAGAGAGTGTTGCGAATGCTATTGAATTTAATTTGTTGATTTTAGTTTTGAAAGAACCAAAAGAAAGTAAGTTGTGAGGTAAAAGGAGTAGGGAGCTTATTAGAGTGAAAAACCTTAATTTTTTTGTGTGATACAAGAGATTTGTGAGGATATCTATATTTTTTTTTGCTTCTAACCAAATTTTGCAAATTCAAAAGATGTCTGAAAACAACGAATCAGGGACACAAAATGTTGACGTGGCGTTCCAATTACGAGTCATGGGTCAACAACTTAAGTTGATGTCGAGGGCATACAAATATCTGAAAGATGAGGTGAATTCAATAAAGCAATAGAATAGTGGGGCTAATCGCCGAGGAAATATGGGTCGTATGGCCGCATCTGAATAATAGATCCGATTTTGAAGAGTATGTTGATGAAGACGCAGATATGGGCGATGATGACTATGATTTTGCATCTTTTGGCCAAGGAATCAGGTCTGGACTGAACAGAGCTAGGAGGAATGTGAATTTCCGTGGCATGGGGAATTATGAAGATATGAATGGGGACACCATGAAATTGAAAATTCCGAACTCTCAAGGTGAAAATTATCCTGAGGCTTACTTGGAGTGGGAAAAAAAGGTATATTAGATTTTTATTGTCACGACTATTCTGAACAAAAAATGAAATTGGTGATGATTGAGTTTACTGATGTATGCAATGATTTGGTGGGACCAAATTGTGATCGGTAGGAGGAGGAATGGTGAGCGACTCGTTCAGAGTTGGGGGAGATGAAAGTGTTAATGAGGAGATGATTTGTGTCAAACCACTATTATAGAGACCTATACCGAAGCCAAGGTCCGAATCAAGGTTATAAGACAAGTACATGAATATCACAAAGAGATGGAGATAGCAATGATACGGGGCAATGTTGTTGAGGATAGAGAAGCCACCATGGCTAGATTTCATAATGGGTTGAATCGTGACATTGTCAATGTGGTTGAGCTACAACATTATATGGAGCTAGAGGACATGGTGGAGAGACAACTCGAGGAACGGACATGTTTGACCGGAATCTAATTCGGGTTCTTCATCATCGTGGAAAACAAATATGAAGAGAGAGGGTACTGTCCAGCCAAGATCGTTTGTTCCTTCTAAAATTGAACGAACAACGGCTAAAGTTAATGTCTTTACCGGTGCCAAAGATAAATCTGAAACTTAGCCTAAACCTAATCGTGATGTTGTCCCCGAGAGGTTAGTGTGGCGGGCAAATCTTGGGATGGCGGCGCCAAGTCCAGGGTTCGATTCTCCATGTTCTTGTAAGAGCCTAGGAGCCGGAGGTTTTACCCATTCCCTGGGCCCATAAAGTGCGCTTTCCGGGTTGTGGGGTTCCCTCCGATATCCAAAAAAAGTATTCGTGATGTTAAATGTTTTAGGTGTCAAGGGCATGGACATTATGCTTCGAGTGTCCAAACAAGAGAATCATGATGATTAGAGATGAGGGTGATATGGAATCTGAAAGTAACCGATCCGATTGCAAAGGCATGCCACCATTGGAGGATATTGATGAGGATGAGTTAACATTACCGGTTATGGAGTCCTTGGTTATAAGGCGCACACTTCAGGTTCAGGTCAAGGACGATGACTCTAATCAGCAAAGAGAGAATATCTTCCATACGCGTTGCTACGTACAAAGCAAGGTTTGTGGTTTAATTATTGGCAGTTGAAGTTGTGTTAATGTTTGCAGTACCACCCTTGTTAGTAAACTGAATTTAAGTACTGTTAAGCATGCGAAACCATATAGATTGCAATGGCTGAATGATAGTGGTGAAGTGAAAGTGACTAAGCAGGTTGGGAAATATATTGATGAAGTTCCAAGCAATGTGGTACCAATGCAAGCAAGTCATGTCTTGTTGGGGAGGCCATGACAATATGACAGGAAGGTAGTTCATGATGTGGTTAAAAATAAATATAGCATTGTAAAAGATGGTAAAACCATCACTCTTGTTCCTCTTACACACAAACAGGTGTATGAAGATAAAAAATAAAGCTAAAAAGAGCATGAGGAGATGGGGAGAGAAAATCAAGGTAAGGAACATGGGAGAGAAAACCATCAGATTCGGCCTGAACCCAAACGTCTACAACCCCTTCAGCCACCCATCCAAACACAAAAATATATTTTGCAACACTCCTATCAAAGCAGACCATTCGACCACTGCTCAAAAACACCAAAATCTGGCCGAGAGTGGAGGTAAGACAAGAGGAGAAAAGAAAGTCAGGAAGAGTGTTAAGAATAGCGTGGAAACACTACAGAAATATCAAAAAAATTATGCTAGAGATGGTGAGGTAAAATCTGCATATTTCACTAACAAGCCAATGATTTTACTTGTGTACAAGGAGGCTTACTTTAATACTAATGATCTTGATCATATTGTGCCTAGTGTTGCTATTTCTTTGTTGCAAGAGTTTAATGATGTGTTTCCGACAATACTCTAAGCGGATTACCTTCATTGCAAGGGATACAACATCAAATTGATTTCGTACCGGAGCTTCAATTCCTAACCGGCCAGCATATAGAAGCAATCCCGAGGAGACGAAAGAGCTTCAAAGGCAAGTTGATAAGCTGATGGAAAAAGGGCTACATTCGTGAGAGTATGAGCCCCTGTGCCATACCTGTGCTACTTGTGCCTAAGAAGGATGAAACATGAAGGATGTGTGTTGATTGCCGAGCCATCAATAACATAACGGTAAAGTATAGACACTCTATTCCTAGGCTTGATGACATGCTAGATGAATTACATGGATCTTGTATTTTCTCTAAAATTAACTTGAAAAGTGGGTACCAGCAGATTAGGATGAAAGAGGGTGATGAGTGGAAAACTGCATTTAAGACTAAGTACGTTTATGCGTTTAATGAATCATGTGTTATGTGTATTCATAGGTAAGTTTGTGGTTATGTATTTTGATGACATTCTGATTTATAACAAGCACTTGACTAAGCATTTTGATCATTTGTGTAATGTACTTAGCGTGTTTCATAGTGAGAAATTGTAGGCTAATCTTAAAAAGTGTGCCTTGTACTTGGAAAAATTGTGTTTCTTGGCTATGTTGTAACCGCACAGGGTATCTTGATGGACGAGGAGAAAGTTAAGGGCAACCGGATTGGCCTACACCCAAATCGGTAAGTGAGGTAAGGAGTTTTCATGGGTTAGCTAGTTTTACAGGCGTTTTATGAAAGATTTCAGATACAATAGCTGCACCCTCGAATGAAGTTGTTAAAAAGTCAGTTGGGTTTAAATAGGGGAGGAACAAGAATTGGTTTTGCTCTTTTGAAAGACAAATTATGTTCACGACTGTTTTATCTTTACTGACTTTTCAAAAACATTTGAAATAGAGTGTGATGTGTCCGGAATGAGAATAGGTGCTGTTTTGATGCAGTATCAGAGACCTATGGTGTATTTTAGTGAGAAGTTAAGTGGAACGACCTTGAACTATCCCACTTACGACAAAGAACTCCATGCCTTGGTAAGAGCACTCGAAACATGACAGCATTACTTGTGGCCAAAAGAGTTTGTAATCCATTTAGATCACGAGTTCTTGAAACATCTGAAAGGACAAGGTAAGTTGAATAGGAAACATGCAAAATGAGTTGAATTCATTGAAACTTTTCCTTACGTGATCAAGTATAAGCAAGGGAAAGAGAACATCGTAACCAATGAAGACAAATTCGTTTTGTTTAGGAAAAATAGGGGAAGAGGAAGAGCAAAACTGGTTTTAAATTGAACAAAACAAGGATTAGTATATAGTTAACCCAAACCCCAAACAACCCCTATATTCGAATATAAAATACAAGGAGGTGAGTGGGTGTGGGGTCTCTTTTCCACCCAATTTTCTCCACCTAGCCGACCACACATTGTTCTTCCACCCAATTTCACCCAAATTCTTTTTCTTGTTGGGTCTCTTTTCCACCCAGTTTTTCTCCACCAAGCCGACCACACATTGTTCTTCCACCCAATTCCATCCAAATTCTTTTCTTGTGGGGTCTCTTTTCCACCCAATTTTTCTCCACCTAGCCAAACTCTATCCCTTCTCTTCTCACCCAATTTTTCCTTTTTGCAGCCAACACAACCTCTTCTTTTCCACCCCATTTCCTTATTTCCTCAATCAAACCTTAAGTTAAAACAAAGGAGATGACCTTGTGAAAATAGAGAATGAAATAGAGAAGAGAAAGAAGAGTTGCAAAGCTTTCAAAAAAAATAGTAAGATAAGATAGGTAAGTGTCATGAGATTTTTTTTATGGTTCTTCTTGAAGGTTGAAACAAAATGAATTAAGAGAAACAAGGAAATGTGGGGCTATGATGAAAAATTGATGAGTATGATGCTGAAATTTTCATGTATAAATTAGGATGGAAAAATGTGGACCTAGGATGAGAATTGATGAGTAATGTTGCTGAAATCTCATGTGTGTATTGTGCTGGAAAATCTGTGAGTTCATGAAAAGAAATTGTTGATAATTTTACTGAAAATTGTAAGCTTGTTTTGGCTGGAATTGTTGAAATAAGTATATTGATGAATATGAAATTGAAAATAGAAGTATACTAATAGTTAGGCATCGATGTCGCAGGCGGAGCAGTCGGGATTGAACCATCGACCAGACAAGAACAACCCCGAAGTAGAGCAAGTAAGTGAATTATAACCCTCCATCCTTGCATCATGTAAGAAACTTTCTAAATTGAATAGTTCACAATTACGATGAGGTTTATATTAAATTAATGAATGCATAAATGTGGAAAATGATTGATTAGCTACGACTAATGGTGTCCGAAAGGATGGCCGGGATAAATAATTGATTAGCTACTGCTATTGGCGTTCGAAAGGATGGCCGGGATAAGTGATTGATTAGCTACGGCTAATGGCGACCGAAAGGATGGCCAGGATAAATGATTGATTAGCTACGGCTAATGACATCTGAAAGGATGTTCGGGATAAATGATTGATTAGCTACGGCTAATGGCATCCGAAAGGATGGCCGGAATAAAAGAATGGTTAGTTTCGGCTAACGGTGTTCATAAAGAGGGATCATGGGGAGTAATGGTTGACCTCGGATATGAGTACCTTAAAATAATATTCAAAGAAATCATAATGTTACTCGAAAAAGAGGAATGAAGTCCCTCTAAACTTTTACAATTAAATTGCACCATGTTTATATAGAAATTTCAAGATATTTGTGTCCTTTTATTCGATTGGTCATTAGATTAGAATTTTTTTAATACTAATATTAAGAAATTGCATTTCATTATATGTTTGTGCTACTGTAGGGACGTCACAACCACGTGAAATCTAGGGAACCTAATAAAAAGGGGATCTACTTTTGGAAAAGAACCACGTAAATTGCATTCAAATTTAGTAGTTTTCGGATGAAGCGATGTATGGAATGTATAAATTTATAAAAACCTTTTTGTGTGAATTGGGAAGTTTCACTCGTAGATTAAGAACGTAAACCAGGTTTATGTATGTATATTTCTAATTAAAAACCTTTAGTTATGAAAGCGAGTAATATTGAACATTTATGCGGACCTTATTTCTTCAATGAAATGTTACTTGTATGGATAATGTTTATTGATGAGAATTAATATGGATCGTGATGTATGGGATTATGCATATATATATATATATATATATATATAAATCCGGTATTCTGAGTTGGTATCAGAGCACTGATGTTGATCCCAGGAATTGTATGATGATGACATTATCTTGCTGAATTTCGAGGATGGTACACACCGACAAGGAACACGAATCGAGCCACCCTCTTTTGAAAGGAGAGCAGGAACCAAAGTGCCCGAGGCGGCAAAGCGAAGATCCCTTGGATGATATGGCATCGCATGCTCCAATGATAATACCGAAATTTTGCAAAGGGGAACTGGGGCTACTGAGAGGAAGACGAGAGATCAAATGAAAGCGAGGAAGCACCTCCGTTGCAAGCGAACAACAAGAAAGATAAAAACACAACCATCGGCTATTCCAACTCGGGTATCCCCACAATGTGTAGATCCTGGACTTCTTGTGCAAATAGTTAAGGCGTTGATGGAAGGCATGGCGAGTGCAGACAACACGAATAACTCTCACCCCGCAAATTCCACAAGCGACCCTATACCTAGCACTAACACGAGATAATGTGGTGTCATTGGTACGTCTAGTCAAAAGTATGAGGGAAATGGGTTGTGAGCCGTTTTGGGAGAGCATGATGCCGAAATAGCCGGAGATGGATTAGAAAAGTAGAGAGGACCATGAGTCAAATAAACATACCGAGGGTTTGAAGGTGAATCGTGCAACTCAACTACTATCCGATAGGGCCATGACATGGTGGGAAGCGGTTCGAGATGAGACGTGCGGTTGAGACACTAGTATGGAATGACTTTAAGACGAGTTTGAAAACCAGTTTTATTCCGGATACCATCGTAAGGTGAAAGAATAAGAGTTCTTGGATTTAAAGCAAGGAGATATGTTGGTATTGGAGTATGAATGGAGGTTTCATGATCTATCACTTGTTTGCCCTACATTATGTGCCGACGAGAGGAACATATGATCAAAAAGTTGAGAGATGGGATTAATTGCACTACGATTTAAAACAATTAGAAGTCTAATCGAAGCTACTCGAGGCTCGGAGGCTTGCATTGGAGAGAGCCATGGGGACATCGAGTATAAGCGAAAAGAAAGATGGGGATATTTACGGTAGTAGACCACCAATTCAGAAAAGGGAAGAGCGGGGATCATGATCAACACAAGAAAAAGGGATCGTGATGTTTCCGCCACACCAACAATCAAGTGGGAGGGTGATGATCGGACGATCGTCCTCAAAGGAAAACATATCAATGGGAGCGGAAGACCGTGAGGGGCAAATTACCCTTTCAGTATAAAATGCGGACAAAAACATCCTGGGATTGCTCGGTTTCCCAGCACGATGTTTTGTGTGCAAAGGAGAAGGGCATAGGTGGAGGAATTGTCGGTATTTAAGTCAAGGATGTCATTACTTGTGGTGACAGGGGACATTTCAAGAGGGATTGCCCACAAAGGAACACCGAGCAAGTACAAAGCTATAAACGACTGGTCGAGCTCCCAACGATCGATCATAGTGAATAGGCTAGTGAGGGCTTCTCAATCGAGAGCAAACCCGATCGAGGAAGACTGAGAGCGTAGAATGATAGGACCCGGGAAGAGTCTTTCATCCGACACAGGAGGAGGCCAAGGTTGCATCGGATGTGGTGGCGGTACTCTACGATTAAATGATTTTAATGTGCATGTGTTGTTTGATCCAGTGCCACACACTCTTTCATTGATAAAAGATCGTCACTAAATTGGGGAAGGGAGTAGAAATGGTAGAGAGGGATTTTTAATTGGAACTCCAATGGAAAACATAGTTGAAATCGATATTGTGTATTTGAATGTGGGGATTAGCCTGTCCGGGTGCGAAACAGAAGTAAACTTGATTCCCTTGGGGTTGCATGATTTTGACTTAATTTTAGGCATGAATTGGTTGAATAAATATAGGGCTCTAATAGATTGTTATGCTAAAACTGTTATCTTCCAAACCCCAAAAGGAGAGAAAAAGATTTTTGAGGGAGAAAGAATGTTCAAACAAGTCTGCAATAATATCGATAGTAACAATTGAAAAACTATTGAGAAAAGGGTGTGTGGGATACCTCGCGTACATTTTAAACTCCAATGATAAAGGCCCCAGTTTGCAAGATATTCGTTGTGGTGAGGAATTCCGGATATGTTTCCCAAGAATTACCGGGATTACCTCCAGATCGGGAGGTAGAAGTGGCCATAGACACTGTCCCTGGAGCTCCACCCATATCGCAACAACCTTACCGGATGACCCCAACAGAATTGAACGAGCTAAAGACCCAACTTCAAGAATTATTAGACAAATGATTCATACGATCCAGTAATTCTCCTTGGGGAGCGCCAGTTCTATTTGTGAGAAAGAAAGATGGATCCCATAGGCTCTGTATTGATTATTGACAGTTGAACAAAATAACAAAGAAGAACAAGTATCCATTACCCCAGATTGATGATTTGTTTGACCAATTTAAAGGAGCTATGGTATTTTCAAAAATAGATCTGAGATCAGGGTACTACCAGATGAAGATCAAAGGGGCAAATGTAGCAAAGACTGCATTTAGAACTCGTTATGGACACTATGAGTTTTTGGTGTTACCGTTTGGATTGACGAATACTCCAGCTTTCTTCATGGATTTAATGAATCAGATTTTCCAACCCTGTCTTGATAAGTTTGTAGTAGTATTCATCGATGACATATTGGTATACTCGAAGTCCTTCGAGGAGCACAAAGTACACTTGAGACAAGTTTTGCAAATCTTGAGAGAACACCAGTTATATGCAAAACTGAGTAAATGTGAGTTTTGGCTAAAGAGGGTAACGTTTCTAGGACACGTTATATCGGCAGAAGGTGTTTTTGTGGACCCCTAAAAAGTGGAAGCGATCTTGAAATAGGAAAGACCGACTTCGACTATCGAAATACGTAGCTTCTTAGGACTTGCAGGATACTATCGGAGGTTTATCGAAGGTTTTTCATTGATTGCGACACCTGTGACTCAGTTGACGCGGAAAAATAAGAAATGGATGTAGTCAGAGGAGTGTGAAAGGAGCTTCCAGGAATTGAAAAAAAGGCTCACCACTGCTCCAGTGTTAACCCTTCCCTCTGGGACAAAAAGTTTTGTAGTTTATAGTGATGCTTCGGGAAAAGGTTTGAGGTGTGTCCCGATGCAACATGGGAAGGTGATCGCCTATGCATCAAGACAGTTAAATTAATGTGATAGATAAGACAATCAAATTAATTTACTTGCTTCTTATTCTTGTTCCCCACAACAATTACGGATTGAAAGAAACATAGAAACCACATAAACCATATCAAACTAATTCCATAAGCATGAATCGAAATCAATAACATATATATATATATATATATTTGTGAACATCATTTGTTCTTTTTCTTTAAGTGATCACTTCCCTTTTGACGCGAATACAAACATTTGTGATGAATACACACGGTTACTCACAAAGTCACAAGCTTAAAGTGCTTTGCATACTCATATTTCAAGCTGTCGTTTGACGTAAAGATAAACATTTGTGATGAATACCCCTAGTTACTGAGCAACTCAAAACATTGGAGTAGGTTGAACTTTGCACACATCTATTTATTTAATTATTACTCTCTTTACTTAAACCTTGTTTAGGACTAGAGTAAAAGGGATGATCACAAATAAAGCATCACACTCATCTTTTATGCATGATCAAACAACTCACACAATTTTTTAAGGAAAGATGTACTTCAATAATCTTAAAGAAAAACAAAATATGTTATATCTTGCTTTATAAGATATTATCTATCCCAAATTAAAGCATGCAATGTTGAACACAATAATGAATCCAAAATGTAATGCTCGATCCTAATAAGTCTCACTCACATACAAATGCATTTTTTCTTTTTTTTTAACCTGCATATCACAACTAAAAGAAAATATCAAACCATTTTTTTTTTAAAATAAACAAAACCTCATACCCCCAACTTAAAATAATGCATTATCTCTAATGCATGAACAAGTAGATAAGAGTTAGAAGAATAAGAGAGAGAAAAAAAACAAAATTAAAAAAATAAATAAATAAAAACACATTACTTCTTATACTGCAATGCCATTGGATCTTCAAGATCCAATGTCTCAACTTCAGCCACAAAGTTTTCAAGATAAGGTTTCAATCGATGACCATTTACTACGAAAACATTTCCATTCTTATGATTTTCTACCTCAACAGCACCATGCTCAGAGATGGATTTAATCACAAATGGACCAATCCATTTTGTTCTCAACTTCCCAGGAAAGAGATGTAATCGTGAATTATACAAGAGAACCTTTTGACCAACATGAAAGGATTTTCTAAGTATATGTTTATCATGCAAAGTTTTCATCTTATGTTTTGAAATTTTTGCATTTTCCAATGCATCATTTCTCAACTCCTCTAATTCATCCAATTGAAGTTTTCTATTTTTGTAATCTCATTTTCATTGTCATTGAATTGCCGAATGACCCAATATGCACGGTGCTCAATCTCAATAAAGATATGACAAGGCTTTCCATAAACTAGCCTATAAGAAGACATTCCTAAAGAGGTCTTGTAAGCGATGCGATATGCCCACAAAGCATCGACCAGTCGTAAGGACCAATCTTTACGGTTTGGGTTGATTGTTTGCTCTAAAATGTTCTTGATTTCCCTATTTGCCAACTCGGCTTGGCTACTAGTCTATGGGTGATAAGGGGTACTAACCTTGTGAATCACACCATATTTTCTCATCAAAGTCCCAACAAGCTTGTTACAAAAATGTTTTCCCCATCACTAATCATAGCCCTGGCATGCCAAAACGAGAGAAAATATGTTCTTTCAAGAATTTGACCACAACTCGATGGTCATTGGTTCGAGATGCAATGGCCTCCACCCATTTAGACACATAATCAATGACCACCAGGATGAATTGGTAACCAAATGAACTTGGAAAAGGTCCCATGAAATCAATCCCCAACAATCAAATATTTCCAAAACAAGAATGGGGTTAAGGGGCATCATGTTACGCGAGTGAGGTTACCTAGTCATTGGTATCGATCACATGCAACACAAAAGGCATGAACATCTTTAAATATGGTGGGCCAATAAAAACCACACTTGCAAGATCTTGGCGAGTGGTTTTCTTGGAAGAGAAATGCCCACCACGAGGCTAATGCATGACAAAAATTAATGACACTTGAAATTTCATGATCGAGGATGCACCACCTAACAATTTGGTAGGGCGAGTATTTAAATAGGTAGGGGTCATCCCAAAAAAGTACGCACGTTATGCAAGAATTTATGTTTGTCAAGTTTAGACCAATGAGAAGGAATTTGACTTGTGGCTAGGTGGAGAGCCAATGTAGGAAACATTACCTGCAAAAATAAATTTTCATCAACAAAGAATTCATTTGTTGGAGATTCATCTACTATTTTCTCATAGCTTGAAAGACGAGATAAATGATTAACCACTACATTCTCTACTCCCTTTTATCTCGAATTTCAACGTTAAACTCTTGGAGTAGGAGGATCCATCGAATGAAACAATGGCTTGGAATCTTGTTTTGTGAGCATGTATTTCAATGCTTGCATGATCGATGAAAACAATAACAAGAGATCCAACCAAATAAGACCGAAACTTGACTAAAGCAAATACCACAACTAAGAGTTCTTTTCAGTTGTAGTGTAATTCAATTGAGCATCATTCAAAGTCTTGCTAGCATAATAAATTACATGAGGTTTCTTATCTTTTCTTTGCCCTAAAACAGCACCTATTGCAAAATCACTACCATCACACATCGGTTCAAATGGTAAAGACCAATTAGGAGCTTGCATGATTGGTGTAGTGGCCAACAACCCTTTTAGCTTTTCAAAAGCTTCTTGACATTTTGATGTCCAATCAAATTGGGCATCTTGTGACAACAAGTTACACAATGGTTTGGCAATGGTACTTGAATGAATGAATGAATCTTCGGTAAAACCAAGCATGTCCTAAAAGGATCTCACATCTTTCCACAGTCTTTGGGGTAGGTAATTTTGAATGACTTCAACTTTCGACTTATCTACCTCTATCACTTTCGAAGAGACAATATGACCTAAGGCAATGCCATGTGTCACCATAAAATGACACTTCTCCCAATTAAGTACAAGATTGCTCTCCTCACACCTTTCAAGAACTTTTCTAAATGCATTAGACACAACTCGTAAGAATCCCCATAAACTGAAAAATCATCCATGAAAACTTCCAAAAACATTTCCACCATGTCACTAAAGATACTCATCATACACCTTTGAAAAGTAGTTGGGCATTACACAAGCCAAAATGGCATTCTTCTATAAGCATAGGAATCAAAAAGACAAGTGAGCGTGGTTTTTCTTGATCTTCTAATGAAATCTCAATTTGGTTGTAACCTGAGTATTCATCAAGAAAACAATAGAAAGCTCTTCCTGCTACTCTTTCAAGCACTTGGTCTAAAAATAGAAGAGGAAAATGGTCCTTCCTAGTCACCATGTTCAACTTACGGTAATCAATGCACATACGCCATCCAGTTTGGATTCTAGTTGGCACTAGCTCATTATTTGCATTCTTCACTTCAGCGACTCAGATTTTTAGGGACAACTTGGGTTGGACTAACCCATTTTGAGTTTGCAATGGGATAAATGATACCTGCATCAAGTAGCTTAAGAACTTCACCTCTCACTACTTCCTTCATGGTTGGGTTCAATCGTCTTTGCATTTGCTTCACAGATTTAGCCTCTTTTTCAAGATAGATTCTATGTGTAAATAAAAGAGGGCTAATTCCTTTCAAGTCAGTAATTGTCCACCCAACTACTTTCTTGTGTTTTCTCACCACTCTCAAAAGCTTTTGTTCCTACTCTATGCTAAGTTTTGATGAAATTACAATAGGATATGATTCATCTTCCCCTAGAAATGCATACTTAAGATCACTCGGTAAAGGCTTCCTTTTTGACTTATAAGGTTGAAACAAGAGATGTCTCAACTTTCACTTGGGTTGAAATCAAAGCCGCAAACAATGGAGTCCATTGACCCGTTGACATAATAGGCGTTGGATGTAGATAAGTCTCTAGTTCTCTTACTTCCTTATCAACACATTCCAAAGAACAAAATCTTTCATCATGAATTAAAGTTCTCTCTAATGGATCCTTTATCCCTTCTCTCTCAAAGTGTTCTTGACAAATAGTTTGAATCAAATCTACCTCTCTAATGTCCTCATGTTTACCAATTTGTTTGGAGATATTGAAAATATTCATCTCCAATGTCATATTTCCAAAAGACAATTTCATCACCTCATTCCTACTGATTAATTAAAGCATTGGATGTAGTTAGGAAATGTCTACCTAAGATGACTGGGATGGGAGCTTTAGAACCTTGAGCAAGTGAGGTGTCTAACACTACAAAATCAACAGGAAAGTAGAATTTATCTACTTGGATCAATACATCCTCAACAACACCCGAGGAATCTTGATTGACCTATCAGCTAATTGAAGGGTGATTCAAGTAGGTTTGATTTGCCCTAGACCTAATTGTTTGTAAGCAAGTGTAGGGTATTAAATTCACACTTGCTCCTAAATCCAACAAAGCTTGGTCTATCTTATGACTTCCAATAATGCATGAAATGGTGGGACAATCAGGATCTTTGTATTTGGGAGGGATCTTAAAGCTGGATGATGGCACTAGCATGTTCGAGTTAGAAAGGCTCTTTCTTTCACATTCAATCTCCCTTTGATTGTGCATAAGTCCTTAGGAACTTTGCATAAGATGCGACTTGTTTAATTGCATCAAGGAGTGGAATGTTTACTTTTACTTGTTTGAACAATTCATAAATTTACGAGTTCATAAGATCATGTTTAGATTTTCCTAACCTTTGTGGAAATGGTGGTCTAGGAACAAATTCTAAATCACTCACTTTGCCTCCTTTTTTGTTAAATCATCTCCTTTCTCACTCTTCTCTCTTTCATTTATCTCACCTTCTTTCTCACTCAAGCTCTCATTTGTCACTCGTGTTTTGATTCCCTCTTCACTTTCCCTAGATTTCTCCTCCACAATTCCTTTAGGAATCTAAAAACCTATAACTTTCCACTTCTTAGGGTGGTGATGGCTTGGATTTGTTCATGGTTTAAGGGTTCACCGGGTGAGGATTCGATTATATGCATCGACCTCTAGGATTCGGCATTGGTTGAGTGAGATTTTTCCCTTCTCTTGAATGCTTAGTGATTGAGTCAACTTGGTTAGTTGACTTCAAATGTCATCTAAGGTTCTATTGGTCCGATCTTGAAATTTGTTAACTTGGTTGGTGATTCCTCCCTGTGTTTGCATGAATTGTTGAAGAGTATCCTCTAGGGATCTCTTATGAGGTGGTTGGTATGTGTGGGAGCATGAAATGGTTGGGGTGGAGGTTGAAATGTTTGAGGTACTTGAAGAGCCCTCATTTCTCCATCCAAAATTTGGGTGGTTCCTCCATCCAGGATTATAAGTATCGAGTAGGGATTGCTCGCTTGGTTTGAAAATGGCTTTCTAACATTACTTGAATCGAAGTTTGGCCATATAACACCTCCTTGAAAGTTGGAATAGTAGGGCACTCAGTTGTCCTATGCCCTTTACCCTCACAAACAACACAACTTTCATCTTGTTGTTCACTCATGACATGCACTTTTTTAATCTTAAGAGACTCTACTTTTCTAGCCAATGAGGCTAATCTAGCATTGAGGTCACCCGTCTCTTTCAGTTGGAACTTCCCACTTGAATGAGAAATGGTGTTTCTAGATTCAACATGAAGTGGAAGAGAAGTCTCCCATTGCTTTGTGTTTTCAGCCAATTGATCAAACAAATCAAAGGCTTCACTTGGTTCTTTGTCATAAAACTCACCATTACACATGGATGACACTAGCTTTTTAAAATCTGCGGTAAGAGAGTCGTAGAAGAAACTCACTAACCTCCACATCTCAAAACCATGGTGGGGACAAGTATTTAACAAGTCATTAAACTTTTCCCAAGCTTGGTGAAATGACTCATTTGGACTACAAGAAAAATTCATAATTTGACGTTGTAAGGCTGCTGTCCTATGAGTGGGGAAGTATTTTTTCAAAAATTCAGCTTGCATTTCCCTCCATGTACCTATAGACCTAGGACGCAGGGAGTTTAGCTAAAGCTTGGCTTTATCCTTTAGAGAGAATGGGAACAATTTAAGCCGAATGGTTTCCTCTGTGCATGTTCTATCAATAAAAGTATTGCATACCTCTTCAAACTCCTTAATGTGTATGTATGGATTTTGAAAATCCATACCATGAAATGTGGGAAGAAGTTGAATCATGCCTGGTTTCAAATTGAAAGCTTGTTGGTTAAGAGGCAATATAATACACGAAGGTGTACTTTATCTAGCCAGGTGAAGATACTCTCGAAGGGTTCGGAAATTAGGTTGATCATTGAATTGTGGACATCCATTACCTTGAACACTCCCTTCACCCTCTATATCTTCAACATTAGCCATGATGGAATACAATATAACAGTTATATGAATATGAAAGGAAAGGAGAAAGAAAAACAAGATTGCAAATAAAAGTAAATGAAACGTAAAAGATAAAGTAATAGCTGAAAGAAAAAAAATACAACAAATTAGGAAATACACACTCTAACTAATAAGCAATATTAACAACAATAAACATTAAAAGATAATTGTAACAAGCATGAATAAAAAGGCGGTAATACCGGCCAAGAACTTAAAACAATAAATATTAGTTAAAAATGCATAACAATATAAAATAAAATAAACAATTAGTAGTCCAGTCCATAGTCCCATATCCAAAAAGCTAAGGTCATTTTTTTTCTTTTTTTTTAGGCGGTAAGACCAGCCCTTTGAGTTTTTTTTTTATTTTTTTATATATTTTTTTTCCAATAATCAAATCTAAATTTGTTACCTTTGCTTGCTATCTCCCCGGCAACGGCGCCAAAATTGCTTGACCGCTATTTATGATCGGCTTGTTTTAACTCACAAGTGCATGAGTGTGCGATGTAGCAATTAACTCGGTAAGATCGAGGTCATATCCACAGAGAGCTAGATTTAGAAATTAAGCTAGGTAACAACAAAAATATCTTAGGAGAATAAGTAATGGATTTTAAATAGATTTTAAATGACAAGAAAAAGTAAGTCTTGGTTCGAAATCAATTTTAATGATGATGTATTGGTGAATCCTTCAACATATATAAGATAACTCGACCTAATATCAATGATGGTGATATTAGATCGGAAGATATTACAATGAAGTTTAAAAAGAAGAAGATAAACGAGTGTTTTCATATTAAGTAAGACATTGAATCAAGCAATCTCTATACCAAAACTAAGTTTTGTTCATAAAAATTCAAGATTATAACATTACTTAGATGATTTCTAAGATTTTTTTGCAATAATAAAACATTCATGAAGAAAATGTGAAGATAGACATTAGGATTCATTCATATCTTAAAGAACTCACCTCAATCACCATCATCCTTGATTTGGATCCAAGAAAGAGATTAGCCAACCATAATTATATATAATAACACTCTAATAAACATGAAATAACTTGAATCAAACTGAAATAATAAGTTTTACAACTAAAATAAAACTGAAATCTAAAACAAGAAGAGCAAAACACAATCTCGGAAAATATTGCAAGACATAATGCTAGCTTTGGACTGCAATTTAACCACTGTTTCGAGCGTTTTCTAGAGAAGGCTATTAGAAACATATTTATAGGCCTTTCTGTTATCGTTCCGAACATTAAAAAACATATACTTTAGAGCTCTGAGTCAAAAGGTATGATTGCAACACCGAAAGGTGTTCGGAAAGTCAATTTTGGCAACTTAGAGAAGATTTTTGTGCTCGATTTTCTTCCTCAATTTTAGCTGAATCTTTCTTCTTTTGACCCAAGATAAAGTAACAATCTTCCCTCCGACTTTCCATAGATTTCTCCTCCAATTCTTTGTTCCAAATTTTGACGTTTAAATTTACTGAAAGAATTCATTTAAGCTCCAAAACTTGTCGAAACATTAAAAGAAATTCATTACTAAAAGCACGTCAATTATTATAAAATCCCAAATAAAAACAATAAATACATATGTAAAATAAGAGACTTAACGATACTTTTGATGCACAATCATCCACCACCTAGATTACATGAATTACATAAATCATAAGATATTAAAAAGGGTTGTAAAGTGGCTCGGTTTAAGGTAGTAAATTTATGAATTAAAGTAGTATAAAAGCCATTGATACCAATGGAGTAAAGTACCTCGAATTTGAACACGAAACCTCAAATACTCCATCCATCCCTTCTTTAAACTTAAAGATATCAAACTCACGTTATCCTTTGTTATTGGATAATTTATCACTCACAAAACATCTGCACTCAGCTTAAGGGACAATCGTTAACCTCTTATTAGAATTTGTCAAGGAATCAATGATAAGAACAAATAGTTGCTATCAAGCAGAAAGCTTAGCTTTTTGTCATGGATTCTTATAATTTCCACATTTTCTTTATTCCTTTGCTCCAACCCATGATTTAATATATACCAATGTGTCATCAGGAATGAAGAAACCAATAGAACTAATCTTTTCAATAATATACTGAAAGTACTTTAGAGTAACTATCTATGGCATTCTCTACCATAACACTCCCAACTTTCCAAGTAGTCTCATGCTCCTATAATTATGAATTATACTCCACTGGTCCCTAGGACTTGGGTGAGATAAATGGTAAGGCTTGTAATGTGGGTTATCAAGGAAAAAGGGTCATCGGCTCAAAAGGGTTCACAATGGGAATATTAATTCAGAGGTGGGATGATAGGCTTTATGTGGCATATAAAAAAGAATGTCTTCATCATTTTATGCATGCATGTATCAATGTGGTCTCGAAAAGAATCATGGCAAGTTCTAGAGAGACAAAACAAATGGAAGAACATCACACATGAAAGGAAAATAGAGACCGATATAGATGTTTCAATCATTAGGCTTAACATCTCATAGGCTAGAGTCTATCACATTCAGTTGCTTTTATTCCAAATAATATCGTTGGACTAAACAACCTTTAAGAAGCAAGTTCATAATTCAATCATGTTATGATTTTTCTAGAGTCTAACTGAAAAGTTGTTCATGACATTAAGATTCAAAACAAAACAAAAATTGCCTGAGTTTTTTTTCCAAGATATTGGAGAAAAAGATTTTCAAGAATGCACCCCCACACTAAAAATGGACATTGACCTCAATGTCTGCAAGTAAATTCACCAAGAAGGGAAAAGAGAAAACTACCCTGATTACTCTTTGTATTACCAACATTCAATGGAGCATCTTTTTGCATATTTGGCCGGAGTGGGAACTGGATCAAGAACCTGTCTGAGAGAATGGTTGAGGAAAAGCAAATTAAAATCTTATTAAATATAAAGAGAGAAAATGATAAAAGGAATCCAACAGAAAAGAAATCTTTATTCATTGTGGTGCACCACCACGGTTAGAGTGCCTCCCAAAAGCGCCTTAGAATTAAAATTAATCAATGGTCTGCTGAAATTTAGCTAACATGAGTTTAGATAGTTTATTAAGAACGAACCCTAACAAACCTCTTTTGTGGACTTAAATAAGGTCCACTTGAAACCGACCCAAAATCCTAAATTAAAAAGCCCATGACTTAATCCATGGAAGCCTTGGATCGTAGATGAAAACAAAGTCTTAATTAAGACCAAACAAGTCTTGGGTTGTAGCTAACTAACTTAAATTAAGCCCATAAGGTTTATTTGTTCTCTTTCATCCAACCTATCAATCCCATGATTCCAAGTTATGGTAGGATTCTTTTGGTTCCTTTGTTGTCTTCACTTCATGGCCCAAATAAAGTCGAGCTGGACCCTTTCTACACATAGTGTAATATCCCACATGGGGAGGGGTGAGGGAGTGGTATATGGCCCAAATATATCATGCGACATCCACCCTAAGACACTTAATGTAAAGTTTGATTGATTTTAAGTGTTTTTATATGGGTTCACTAAGGTAGAAAAGAATCTCGAAAAAACCGTCAAGAAATCAATATTAGAATAAGCCCAAATTTGACATATGATCCCATCTCAACCCTAATAGATGGAATATGAATTTTCAATTGATTCCGATGTTTCCCGGAGGTAATGTTTTTTGCGGCAAGATTTCAATGATTCTTCAAATTTCAACTCATGCCTCTATCTCTCGTTTTTTCTTTTTGTTTACATTTTTTTAATATAATGAAATGAAAAGACAGAAAATGATGAAATATAACCTCTTTTTATAAGATGACGCTGACAAGAAGAATAAGGAGATGAACACAAACACTGAAAACTAAAAAAACATGAAAATAATAGAATGATATGACCTTTTTTGAGCCTAGCTCGATACCACCGATCGCGAACCTCGTGATCACGTGGTCACACAATTCACAACCAAGAATGAGATCTGATCCGAAAATCTGAAATAGGTCTGATAGATGTGTGAAACAATGGAAAACCGACCCAAGACACTAGCATTATTGGAATGAGTAGAATGACCCCACGAATCCAGTTAATCTTCAATAAGTCGATTCGGTTAATTTAAGAACTAAAGAATGCAAGAATCACTCTCACACATAAACCGAAAAGTTTAGAAATAAAATTAATCAATGGCTACAGAAATTTAGCTAACATGAGTTTAGATAGTCTTTTAAAAACTAGCTTTAACGGACCTCTTATATGGACTTAAAAGAGATCCACTAAAAGCTGACTCAAAATTCTAAATTGAAAAGCCCATGAGTTAATCCATGCAAGCCTTAGATTCTAGCTAAAAACAAAGTCTTAATTAAGCCCAAACAAGCCTTAGTTGTAGCTAACTAACTTAAATAAAGCCCATAAGGTTTATGTATTCTTTTTCATCCAACCCATCAATCCCATGTTTCCAAGTTGGAGTAGGATTCTTTTGACTCCTTTGTTGTCCTCACTTCATGGCTCAAATAAAATTGGGTTAGATCCTACAATAAATAGATACTTCAATGGTTTTTGCAATTATGGCTTGGATGAAACCTTCAAAACCACGAATCAAGTCCCTAACCATGTAATGGATCCGTGCTGATGTTTCTGGGCTGGTTTGCATCAAGGACGAAAAATAAGAAGGGAGAAACAAGAAAATAGATAACATAAGGAGGGCAAAGACATAAAAAGGGGGAGAATAGAAAGGGAAAGGGGGAGACTAGAAAGGGGAGGAACAAAGAGAGAGAAAACACAAAATATAGATCACAAAGGTAATGAATGCAAATTAGAGACCATAACACAAAAACTATGAGCTCATCATCGGAACCTCCACCAAAAACCTCTTATTCCCTTCTAGCGACAACGGTAGTGAGCACGTGCAATAGTCTAGTGTTTTCCTCTCCTGCGAGTAGTAGCTCTTCTTCTCCATCGACAAGGCCTGCATCAGCATTTTCTTACGCCCTAATGCCTACAACTTATTCTTCCCTCCTGCAGCATCTCTTCTTCTCCTTCAACCACATAATAACAACACAGTTGTAATAGCCATTGTAGCACCTTCTAACACTTCTCTCGACCACTGCAAGCCACCATTCTTGATGCCACCACCATCAACAACATCAACTCGACCTCCTCTACACGGTAAAAGCATTTGATAACCTTCTTCTTCTGCTTCATAATTTACTGCACACATGGGTGAAAAGTAGAGAAGGCTAGACATTCTATCTAGCCCGACCGAAGGAAATAGGATATTGTAACTAGTTTATGAGTAGTTAGATTTCAGCTAAAATATCAAAATCTTTCAACAATCTTTTTGTTATTTTTCTAGTTGTAAACTTTAATTATCGATGATGTAATATTATATTATAAAGTACAACATCGATATTAAAGAACAATAAATCTAGTGTTAAAATTTGGACTATAATAGATAGGTTTCAACCCAATGAGACATAGACTCTCCCACAAAGAGAGATCTACTTCAAGTCTTAAAAGACCAATGAATAAAAAATCTTACTTGAGAAAAATAATCGGACAACAATTCAGACTTATCTTAAGTAAGGTGTACTAGGAGTGATCCGTCTTCCCTTTGCACAACAAATCCTTTTACCCGCACATTCACAAACCATTAAGTTTCCTAGTGACTTTAATACTAGGTGGTGACTCTTAAGATTTATAGTCATAATTTTATGATTATAAAATCTTTTTTTCCACACAATGTCATCCCTCTAAAGATGGCAGAACGCAAAGCACAAAGAAAAAAAACATTGGTGCGACAAATTACATTGAAGATAAATGAATTCTTAAGGCCTAATTTCGATCAATTCACAAAAAAAAATTAAAAGGCAAAATTGATATAATGAAGGGTTCAATTGCAATAATTTTACAGTTTGAAGGCTTATTAAGGACAAAATTGAAAAAACAAAGACCTATTTGCAAAAGGCATAATATTAGGGATTATATTGAACTAATTGAAAGTTAAAACTATTTTTGAAATACACCGGACTTGAGGGATCACATTTGATTTTTATACTCCTAATTGCAGAAAATTAGTGAGCTTTATCTTAATTAAGGAAATTTGAGCTTAAATAAAAAAAACAAAAATTTCAATTGAACTTTATTAAAACCCTAATTAGAAAACTCTAAATTTTATGGTATAGATAGATGACATGTAACTCACTTTTAATGAAGAGATTGAGTGACATGTCATCTACCCATATTTCATTGTTTTTCCCATTTAAGAAGGATGATTGGGATGTCATCTTCAAGTGTATGAATATAGTTTCTCTGACCCCTTAGGGACTCCAACCACCACCATTTAATAGAAAAATATCTCTTCTTCAATATTATACCAGTTTTAGCTAATGTTTATGCCACAACTATCATCTAGAAGTCCTCAACATATTGTCACTAATCAACCAATCTGCATTGCCAAATTAAAACGAATTTTTCAGTCAATACTCCAAGCAATGAATATGGAGTTTTAAACCTCTAAATTCAATGTGGTTTGTTTTTATCATAGTTTTATTTGCTAGATGATTATTTGTTCAAAGAGAATAGATTGTATGTTCTCGATAGTTCTTTACTTGAATTGCTTATCCCATTCCACACGCATCACATTCTATCTTAAATATTTTCTTAAATTTAGGTAAAGCCAAAGCAGGTGTAGGACATGATTTCTCTTTCAAAAGAACAAAAGTCAATCCTTGTTCCTCCCTCATTTATACCCAACTGACTTTTCCAACGGTGCAACTATTGTACTTGATATCTATTACAAAACACTTATAAAAACTAGCTAATTCATGAAAACTCCTTACCTCACTTACCGATTTGGGTGTAGCCCAATCCCGGATAACCTTAACTTTGTCCTTATCCATCTCAATTCCCTCGACAATTACAACGTATCTAAGAAACATAGTTTTCTCTATGCAAAAGGCACAATTTTTAAGATTAGAACACAATTTCTCATTATGCAACACACTAAGTACAATATGCAAATGATCAATGTCGCACGTCGTAGTCATGACTTCCAGGAGAAATCCTCGCTCTCGCGAGTGGATTTGAGGAGTCGCCACCTGGTCGTTGAGGGTCGCTAGGAATACCCGATTTGTACTTGGTCTACTCAAAGATTCGAGGGTAAGGGATCTGGTTGCATAAAGGAAGGTATTAACACCCTTCTACGCCTTACCGAGGTAAGTCGCATTGTATACCTTGATGTTATTTTAAAAATTCAATAAGTTGCATTTATTCACAAAAATTTTACGATAAAAAAATAAATGAATTGATCCCTACTTAGAAAAATCCTGTGAATTTTATTTATTATTATCATTCTCGCCAAATATTTTGAATACTAACCCCTTAGATTTTATTTATCCAAATACCGAAAACTGAATAATAGTATATTATTCCCGCCAAATATTTTGGATACCGATTTGTTTATCCAAACACCGAACAGTTAATAATAGTATATTGTTCTCCGAATATTTTGGATTTTTTAATCCTTGAGATTTATTTATCCGAATACTGACGATAATAATAAATTCCAAATTTTTTATATTTTTGAAACATTGGACATATGAAAGAAAACACATTTTTTAATTTTATTTTATATTTTTTATCAAGACAAACATAAAATTCAATGAACACACATTCTCTTCTTTTTTCATTATATTTTTACAAATGAAATAGGAATCACACACTATATTTCTTTCATTTTTCATTACATTTCACAAATAATAATTAAAAATACAATAAATTCAAATAAAAGAACAAACATAAGGAAAATTACAAAGGGAACCCTGTAATAGTCTTTGGAGCAAGTGTAGTAAGCGGAGAGGGCAGTGGAGGCGCGTCGCTCACGTGCCACCACCACTGGCGGATCAACTTTCTCCCCTCTTTCTCGTTGGCGCTGGTTTCCACGGTGACACTGCAAAACACAGAAAACACACAAGCAAACATAATCAAGGCCAACTCAGGTTGTTCTCCTCCGGATCGAGCTTTGTTCTTCTCCAATCTGTTATCTTCCTTCTTTAGATTCTTCTTTTTTTTGTCGGTAGAGGCGTTTCACCATGACCTACATACACACAACACACAACAAACACACAAGCGTAAAAGACCCAAAATCAATTTCATTTTCGGTCTGTCAAATCTCGAGTTTGTTCTCCTTCTTGGTTTCTTCTTCTTCTCCTTCTTCACGGGATGGTGGGGTAGCTATGGTTCGGCTGGAGTTGCAGTGGAGAGGAAGGCTGGTGGCTGGAGGCTCGTCGGCCACTAGAAAAGAAAGAAAAAGAGGAGGGGCTGAAGATCGCGGCTGAGGTGAACGATGGCCAGAGAAGAAAAGGAGTGACTGTGGGGGCTGTTGTGGTTCGGCTCGAGTGAGGAGAGTGGAGGTCTGTGTCTGCAGAGGCTGGAGATCGTGACTGATCGGAGGAGAAGGTGAGAAGGACAAAGAGAAAGGGAGAGTGCAGTTGGGTATGTGGTCAATGGGAGGTAGAGGAGAGTAAATGGAAGGGAGATCGGAGGGGCTGAGCGAGAGAGGAGAATAAAAAAATGAAGGGAAAAGTGAGGGTGCAACCGCCGACCCTCTAGGCAATTGCACCCCAAAACTAAGAAAATTAGTTTTTTTTTGGCTTTAGGTTTTTTTCTTTTTTTCTCCGATTTGGGTCCCCCTCGATGCGACTTTCATCTTGCCATTTATAGAGGATTAGGCTGCCATGGTGGCTTAGGCATAGTGGCCGACTTTTGGTTGAGTGGAGGATGACTTTCGGCTAGTGGGTTGTTGGTGAATGTATTTGATCCTTCAATTTGCGTGTCTTTTATTTTGGTCCCTACCTTTTATTTTATGCAATTTGACCCTCAATTGAGCACTAAATTCTCAATTGTCTTCAATTTGGCCCATAATTAGCTTGGAAAAATTCAATTGGGTCTCCAAAAATTCCAATCTTCTAAATTGAACCCGAATTAAATTCAAGGGTTTGACTTTTGTCAATTAAGCCCGTAATAAAATTAATTTGATCAATTTAAAGCATAATTAAGTCCTTTCACTTAATTAAATTCTTCAATTGGACCCTAAATTAATTCTCAAACATAATAATATTTTGAATTAGCCCATGATTAAATCAACTTGGCTTCAAAAATATAATTATGATTTTTGACTTAATGTTTACCTCGAATTTGTATTTTTTTTCTCATTTTTTGAGCATAGCAGGGATATGATTCATTTCGGAAAATATTCAAAATTTCCACCACAATTTTTTCTAACAAAACCAAACCACTTTTATTTTATTTTTGTCATTTTTTTCTTATTTTGGGGAGTAACCCAAAAATTAAATTACGACAATCAAGATGCTTAGTTAAGTTCTAGCTATAGACCACAATATCATCAAAATACACAAGCACAAATTTACCAATAAATGCACACAATACATGATTCATCAAACGCATAAACATACTGGGTGCATTTGTAAGTCCAAATGGCATTACTAACCATTCATAAAAACCATGTTTCCTCTTAAATGTAATTTTCCACTCATCACCCTCTTTCATCCTAATCGATGGCAACCACTTTTCAAGTCAATTTTAGAGAAAATACAAGATCCATGTAACTCATCTAACATGCCATAAAGCTTTGGCATGATACCGGTATATATACTTTACCATTATGTTGTTGATGGCTCAACAAACAACACACATCCTTCATTTTCCATCATTCATAGGTATAAGTAGCACGGGTACAATACACGGCTCGACTCTTCAAGATTGCTTCTATATGTTGGTCGGTTAAGAATTAAAGCTCCATGTCCAAAATCAATTTGATACCATAAAAATTGTGTTGTTTCTTTAGTTTTTCCACATAATTCTCATCACTCTTCCTGACCTTCTTCACTCCTCTTTTCTTACCTCCACTCTCAACCAGATATGGGTGTTTTTGTGTTATGGTTAAATGGTTGAATATTTGTTTGTGTTTGGTTGGGTGTCTGATTGAATTGTAGTGATTTGGGTTCTAGCTGAATATGATGGTCTTCTCTCCCCTTGTTCCTCACCTTGATTTTCTCTCCCCATCGCCTCATGCTCACTTTTTAGCTTTATTTATTCATCATACACTTGTTTAGGTGTAAGAGGTATAAGAGTGATGGTTTTACCATCTTTTACAATGGTATACCTATTTTTAACCCCATTATGAATTGTCTCCTTAACAAGATGTGACTTGTTTGCATTAATATCACATCACACAAAACTTCATCAACATATTTCCCAATAACAAATAGAACCACGACCTGTGTAGTCATTTTCACTTCACCACTATTATTCAACCATTGCAATTTATATTGTTTAGCATGCTTAACAGTACACAAATTCAGTTTACCAACAAGGATTGTACTGCAAACATTAATACAACTTTAACTATCTATAATTAAACCACACACCTTGGTTTGTACATAACATGTATAGAAAATGTTCTCTCTTTGTTGATTAGTGTTATCTTCCTTGACCTAAACCTGAAGTGTGTGCCTTATAACCAAGGACTCTGCAACAGATAATGTTAATTCTTCCCTATCATATCCTCCAATGATTGCAAGCCTTCATAATCAAATTTGTCACTTTCATATTCCATACCACTATCATCTGTAATTATTATGATTCTCTTGTTTGGACACTCCGAAGCATAATGTTCATGCCCTTGACACCGAAACATTTAGCATCATGAGTATGGTTAGGTTGAGTTTTAGATTTACTTTGAAATCACTAGGGATATTAGCTTTGGCCTTTGGTGATTCAATTTTAGAATTAACAAAGGATCTCAGCCAGATAATACCCTCTCTCTTTAGATTCGTCTTTCAAGATGATGAAAAACCCGAATTAAATGCTAGTCGAACATATCCCTTCCTAAGTTGTCTCTTCACCTTCATAGCCATGTGCACCATGTCCTCTAGGTCCACATAGTGTTGTAGCTCAATCATATTGAAAATTTCTTGATTCAACCTATTAAGGAATCTAGCCATAGTGGCTTCTTTATCCTCAACAACAATGGTCTGAATCATTGTTATCTCCATCTTTTGTGATATTCATCTACTATCTTATAGCCTTGATTTGCACCTTGGAGCTTATAAGTCTTTGTAATAGGGTTTGTCACAAATCGCCCCTCATTAAGACTTTCTTCTTCCCCAAATCTGAATCTGTAGCTCCCCATTCCTCCTCCTAATTACAATATGACCCCACCAAATCATTGCATACTTTGTAAACTTAATTTTCACCAATTTCCCTTGATTTTAGAATAACTATGACAATCAAAAATCAAATCTACCTTTTCTCTCACTCTAAATAAGTCTCAAAATCGTGATCAACCCCATTATTCTATTGCTTTATCTAATTCACCTCATCTTTCATATTCATGTACGTCCTAGACAACAACCCAAGTTGTTGACCTACGGCTAGCAAGTGGAAAGCTACATTAGTGTTTTGTATCGTTGTTTTGTTGTTTTTAGACATCTTTTGAATTAAAATTTTGTTAATATCACTAAATATATCCTCACACCTCTTGTGTATCATAAACAAAAATCAAGGTTTTTCACTTTAATAAGCTCAATTCACCTTTTATCTCACAACTTGATTTCTTCTGTTTCTTTAAGAACTAAAATCAACAAATCAAAGTGATGTGAACCTCGTGATCACGTGGTCATGCAACTCACAATGAACAATAAGATTTGATCCTGGAAAGCCAAAATAGGTCTAATAGGAGTGTGACACAATGAAAACCTGTCACAAGGCACCAATATTATTGAAATGATTAGAATGACACCACGAAGCCAGTTAAGCTTCGATAAGTCAGATTCAGTTAGTTTAAGAAATAAAGAAAGCAAGAATCCCTCTCACTTTAAAAATGAAAAATTCAGAAGTAATATTAAAATAATATTTATCTAATATTAGCACATTAATATATGTGTGTGTGTGTGACCTAGATTATTTTGAAAATAAAATCTTTAGTCAATATCATCAATCATGGTTTTGCTATCTACTCATTAAATTATTACCAAATTAGTTAGAAAAACACCAATAAAATTGTTTGGTGCATAAAACAAATCATTCATCTATGTTAAAATCCAATAATCATAATTTTGCTATTTTCTAATTAAAGAATTCATGAAATAAATAAAACATACATAACAATCAATCAGTATGTTACAAAGAGCATATGACTCATTTCAACAAAAAAAATTTGATTCCTACTATACAATCTACTGATACAATAATTATCAAAATAGTTTTAACAGTAGCAACATTCAATCACTTTTAGGCAAAAAAAAATTCTAACATATTTTAGTAATAAAAATTTTACTAAGTAAATATTAAAATAACCACTTAAAACACGATAAAATAATTGAATTTCCTCCATAGAAGAAAGCATAGATAAAGCAATCAAAATAATGAAAATGATTATTTTTAGGTTTTTCTTATAAATATTTGAGACTAATTATATGTTTTAAAATTTATTTAATATTATCACCTATATATATATATATATATAGAGAGAGAGAGAGAGAAATGACCTAGGATTTTTTGGGAAAAAAATCAATATCAGTAGTATGAAATACTTATAATATAATAATATGATGAATAAATCTTATAAATTAAAAAATATTTTGGATTTTAGTTTTAATTTTGTGCTCTTTTGTTTAAGTTTATTTTTTTATAAAAAATATAATATTTGTATTTATAATATTTCAGATCTAATATTACTAGAGGAAAAGGGCAACTACAAAAATAGGTAGACAAATTTACCTATGTTATTTACAATTAAAAAAATATATGAAACCACTTCCAGTTTTGATTACGCTGTTCATTTTTTACGGAAAAAAACTCATTTTAACATATTTTATCCATTACAATTTTACTAATTGAATATTAAAATAACTAATTATAGCACACACAAAATTTAAGTTTATTTCTTAAAAAAAAATACAATGTTTTTATTTATAATATTTTAGATCTAACATTACTAGGGGAAAGGCAACTCACAAAAAAAATAGGTAGACAACTTTACCTAAGTTATCTACAATTAAAAATATACGAACCATTTTCCATTTCGATCACACTATTCCTTTTAGGTGGAAAAAAACTCATTTTAATATTTTTTTATTACAATATTAATAATTAAATATTAAAATAACTAATTACAACACATACAAAATCAATTAATTTTGTACATAGAAAAAGATTAGTGAAACACGCAGGCAAGTCAACTCGTCTCTTAGTACAAAAAAACTTAATTAATCTTCCACTCACCAGGGCACTCGCCATGATTGAGCTATCTTTAACAATATTGAGTTAGATTCAGTTTTTCTTCACACCTTGAACGAGATCAACACCGACTCCATGCTTTTGACCTATATTTGGTACTCTCTTCACATTTATTTATTCTCTCTAATTTTGCAATTGATTTTTTATCTATTTCTAATTTTTTTAATTTTCAAGAAAACTTAACATTTCACTCTCTATAACCGGATTATCTCTCAATCAAAATAAAAAAAATAATTTAGATTTTGCAAATTTAATTTTTTGGGTTCAAATTGAGTTTTTTATATAAATTTTACTAGTGTGGGGATTGAAAAGTTGACGCGTTGTTGGGGTGTGATTGATGTTTTGTAGTTCATGGAGTATGGAATTGAAGGAAGTATTCAAATCCTCCAAACATATTTGGAACATTGTCAAACTTGAAAAACATGAAGTTGGAACACATACTTGTTTCGATTTTCAAGTTTATTTTGGATAAATCATACTCCACTTATGTGTATTGTCGAGTCTTTAAGAAGTTTAGACATCGGTGTAAATTTCTTAGAGAAGTGTCTAATTTGCCGAATAATGTGAGCCCTAATGGAATTTAATTGTATTCATTGTCGTAACGGCGATTTGTTACTGCGCTCAGTGCCCCGCCATCCCACTCTGGAGAGACAGTGCATGACGGTGAAAATGGAGTGATATAGTCCTAAAATTACAACTATAGTTATTAGGAGTCTCCGTCTAATATTACGGTCACTAGGAACTTATTGGTCTACTGGAGTCTTAGGTAAGGGGCTTGTTGTGCAAAGGGAAACACATCACCCCTAGTGCACCCTACCTAAGGTAAGCTACATTGTTGTTTGATTGTTTTTCCTAAGTCATTTTTATTGATCTTTACCAAGGTAAATTTTGCACTGCATTTTGAAAACTGTCATTTATAACTATTCACGAGTGTATTTTACAATGTAATTTTACACTACGATAGATAAAACAAAATAATTATTAATATATTTTCGACATTTTGGTCGTCTTCCAACGAATAATTGTAAACCAATTACAATACCCAATTTTAAGCTTTAAAACATGGAAAAGTTGCAACACATTTTTTACAAAAATTATGGTGAGAAAAACCTTGGAATCCGGCTATATGCACAAAAACAATATATTTTTTATTCTTTTTGTGTTTTAAAATGCAATTTTTATGTTTTTTTAATGCAATACACACACCCATTCTCTTTTTCATTATTTTTTTGGTTACATTTTACACATTACATAACATTTACAAAAATAAATAAATGAGCATAACAACAATTTTAACAAACACAACATCCAAAAATACAAAACCACAACCTCAAAACCACTATGGACGAGTGGAGGCAATGCAGAGAAGCGGTGGCACGTCAAAACCACTAGCGGGGCGACAATT
>CM063594.1:10948177-11025329 GCA_032356905.1 Salix exigua | reverse complement strand
CATTAAGTGCAAGGACTTAATTATACTTTAAATTGGTCACTTCGAATTAATTAAGGCTTAATTGATAAAAAAAAAATCAAGTGCTTAAGCTTAATTTTGGTTCAATTGAGAAGTTTGGAATTTTTGGAGACCGAATTGAATTTTTCCTATCCAATTGTGCAAAGTCAGGGTTTAAATTAAAGACAATTGAATTTTAATGGTCAAATTAGGGATCAAATTATACAAATCCAAGATCAAGGACTAAATTGAAAAGAATGTGTATATTGGAACTCTATAAATAGAGTAGTTTTTCTTTGTAAAAGGGCACCCAAAAGATTAAAAAAAAGAAGAAAAGTAAAAAAATCCTAAAATCCCCAAAACCCTAAGAAACCCTAATCTTTTCTCTCTTTTGGGGCAACTGCAGCCCCCCTTTCCGAGCATTCCCTTTTCTTTCCTTTATCCAGCCATGCCTTCCCCTCTTAGCTTTCTTTTACATCAACTACTCCCTCCAAGAGCCTCGACTCTCCCCTCTGATGACAGTAGCATTTCTTCGTCGACAACCTACCTTCACGTCAACTCTCCTCTCCAGCCATAAGGGGCCAGCTCCTCTGCGTCAATGACCTCCCTTCTCGTCAGCTCTCCTCTCCAGCTGTAGGTGGCCAGCTCCTCTACGCCGACGACCTCCCTCCTCCTCGGCTCTCCCCTTCCAGTGACTGACTAGCCACCCCCACTCTCCCTTCCTCTGACTACATTTTGGACTAGTCGAACTGCACAGCCCTGCCCCCTTCACAGATCGGCCACCGAAGCAGTTTTGCGCACCCATAACATCCCAAATCGGCCACTCAACTGCCATCACGGTGTCTCTCTCCTGGTCAGCCTCCCTTCCCCACTCGAAGGCAGCCCACTCCGCCACACCAGCCTCCACGGCAGTCCAACTGCCATTTGATGGAAAAACACAAAAAAATCAAAAAATAGATTTGAGATCCGAAGATGAAACATTGTGCGTTGTTTGGGTTTTTCTATGTTGTAGGTCACCATGAAGGTCGTTACTAGCGAGAGAAGAAAGGGGAGAGACGAGAGAAGAAAGGGGAGAGACTTATATACGCCACCTGTTTTGGATCTTCACTAGTGGTGGCGCGTGGAACCACGCCCCGCTAGTGGTGGGGGCACGTGGACTGACGTGCCACCAGTTCTCCTGCATTGCGTCCACTGTCCATAGTGGTTTTGAGGTTGTGGTTTTGTATTTTTGGATGTTGTGTTTGTTTAAATTGTTTTTATGCTTATTTATTTATTTTTGTAAATGTTATGTAATGTGTAAAATGTAACCAAAAAAATAATGAAAAAGAGAATGGGTGTGTGTATTGCATTAAAAAAACATAAAAATTGCATTTTAAAACACAAAAAGAATAAAAAATATATTGTTTTTGTGCATATAGCCGGATTCCAAGGTTTTTCTCACCATAATTTTTGTAAAAAATGTGTTGCAACTTTTCCATGTTTTAAAGCGAAAATTGGGTATTGTAATTGGTTTACAATTATTCGTTGGAAGACGACCAAAATGTCAAAAATATATTAATAATTATTTTGTTTTATCTATCGTAGTGTAAAATTACATTGTAAAATACACTCGTGAATAGTTATAAATGACAGTTTTCAAAATGCAGTGCAAAATTTATTTTGATTAATCTTTCAACCCGCAATGAGGTAAAGATTCTTTCACGGAGATAAATCTACGTCGAACCTTGGTAAAGATCAATAAAAATGACTTAGGAAAAACAATCAAACAACAATATAGCTTACCTTAGGTAGGGTGCACTAGGGGTGATGTGTTTCCCCTTTGCACAACAAGCCCCCTTACTTAAGACTCCCGTAGACCAATAGGTTCCTAGTGACCGTAATATTAGGCGGAGACTCCTAATAACTATAGTTGTAATTTTAGGACTATATCACCCCATTTTCACCGTGCGCCGCTGTCTCTCCAGAGTGGGATGGCGGGGCACGAAGCGCGTAACAAATCGCCGTTACGACAATGAATACAATTAAATTCCATTAGGGCTCACATTATTCGGCAAATTAGACACTTCTCTAAGAAATTTACAGTGATGTCCAAACTTCTTAAAGACTGACAATACACATAAGTGGAGTATGATTTATCCAAAATAAACTTGAAAATCGAAACAAGTATGTGTTCCAACTTCATGTTTTTCAAGTTTGACAATGTTCCAAATATGTTTGGAGGATTTGAATACTTCCTTCAATTCCATACTCCATGAACTACAAAACATCAATCACACCCCAATAACACGTCAACTTTTCAGTCCCCACACTAGTAAAATTTATATAAAAAACTCAATTTGAACCCAAAAAATTAAATTTGCAAAATCTAAATTATTTTTTTTATTTTGATTGAGAGATAATCCGGTTATAGAGAGTGAAATGTTAAGTTTTCTTGAAAATTAAAAAAATTAGAAATAGATAAAAAAATCAATTGCAAAATTAGAGAGAATAAATAAATGTGAAGAGAGTACCAAATAGAGGTAAAAAACATGGAGTCGGTGTTGATCTCGTTCAAGGTGTGAAGAAAAAATTGAATCTAACTCAATATTGTTAAAGATAGCTCAATCATGGCGAGTGACCCGGTGAGTGGAAGATTAATTAAGTTTTTTTTGTACTAAGAGACGAGTTGACTTGCCTGCATGTTTCACTAATCTTTTTTCTATGTACAAAACTAATTGATTTTGTATGTGTTGTAATTAGTTATTTTAATATTTAATTATTAATATTGTAATAAAAAAATATATTAAAATGAGTTTTTTTCCACCTAAAAGGAATAGTGTGATCGAAATGGAAAATGGTTCGTATATTTTTAATTGTAGATAACTTAGGTAAAGTTGTCTACCTATTTTTTTTGTGAGTTGCCTTTCCCCTAGTAATGTTAGATCTAAAATATTATAAATAAAAACATTGTATTTTTTTTTAAGAAATAAGCTTAAATTTTTTTATGTGTTGTAATTAGTTATTTTAATATTCAATTAGTAAAATTGTAATAGATAAAATATGTTAGAAATGAGTTTTTTTTCCCTAAAATGTACAGAGTAATCGAAACAGGAAGTGGTTTGTATATTTTTTAATTGTAGATAAACTACGTAAATTTGTCTACCTATTTTTTGTAGTTGCCCTTTTCTCCTAGTAATATTAGATCTGAAATATTATAAATAAAAATATTATATATTTTTTTAAAATAAACTTAAACAAAAGAGCACAAAATTAAAACTAAAATCCAAAATATTTTTTAATTTATAAGATTTATTCATCATATTATTATATTATAAGTATTTCATACTACTGATATTGATTTTTTTCCCAAAAAATCCTAGGTCATTTCTCTCTCTCTCTCTCTCTCTCTCTCTCTCTCTATTTATATATATATATATATATATATATAGGTGATAATATTAAATAAATTTTAAAACATATAATTAGTCTCACATATTTATAAGAAAAACCCTAAAAATAATCATTTTCATTATTTTGATTGTTTTATCTATGCTTTCTTCTATGTAGGAAATTCAATTATTTTATCGTGTTTTAAGTGGTTATTTTAATATTTACTTAGTAAAATTTTTATTACTAAAATATGTTAGAATTTTTTTTTGCCTAAAAGTGATTGAATGTTGCTACTGTTAAAACTATTTTGATAATTATTGTATCAGTAGATTGTATAGTAGGAATCAAATTTTTTTTGTTGAAATGTGTCATGTGCTCCTTGTAACTTGCTGATTGATTGTTATGTATGTTTTATTTATTTCATGAATTCTTTAATTAGAAAATAGCAAAATTATGATTATTGGATTTTAACATAGATGAATGATTTGTTTTATGCACCAAACAATTTTATTGGTGTTTTTCTAACTAATTTGGTAATAATTTAATGAGTAGATAGCAAAACCATGATTGATGATATTGACTAAAGATTTTATTTTCAAAATAATCTAGGTCACACACACACACATATATTAATGTGCTAATATTAGATAAATATTATTTTAATATTACTTCTGAATTTTTCATTTTTAAAGTGAGAGGGATTCTTGCTTTCTTTATTTCTTAAACTAACTGAATCTGACTTATCGAAGCTTAACTGGCTTCGTGGTGTCATTCTAATCATTTCAATAATATTGGTGCCTTGTGACAGGTTTTCATTGTGTCACACTCCTATTAGACCTATTTTGGCTTTCCAGGATCAAATCTTATTGTTCATTGTGAGTTGCATGACCACGTGATCACGAGGTTCACATCACTTTGATTTGTTGATTTTAGTTCTTAAAGAAACAGAAGAAATCAAGTTGTGAGATAAAAGGTGAATTGAGCTTATTAAAAGGAAAAACCTTGATTTTTGTTTATGATACACAAGAGGTATGAGGATATATTTAGTGATATTAACAAAATTTTAATTCAAAAGATGTCTAAAAACAACAAAACACTAATGTAGCTTTCCACTTGCTAGCCATAGGTCAACAACTTGGGTTGTTGTCTAGGACGTACATGAATATGAAAGATGAGGTGAATTAGATAAAACAATAGAATAATGGGGTTGATCACTAAGGAAATAGGGTCCATATAGCCTTGTGAAATAACAAATCTGAGTTGAAAAAGTATTTTGATGAAAACATAAATATGGGTGAAGATGACTATGATTTTGCATCTATTGGCCAAGGAATTAGGTCTGGACCAAACAAAGATAGGAGAAATGTGAATTTCCATTGCATGAGGAATTATGAAGATATGGATGGTGACTTGAACACCATTAAACTAAAAAATCCTAACTTTCATGATAAAAATGATTTTGAGACTTATTTAGAGTGAGAGAAAAAGGTAGATTTGATTTTTGATTGTCATAGTTATTCTAAAATGAAGGGAAATTGGTGAAAATTAAGTTTACAAAGTATGCAATGATTTGGTGGGGTCATATTGTAATTAGGAGGAGGAATGGGGAGCGACAAGTTCAGATTTGGGGGAAGAAGAAAGTCTTAATGAGGGGGCGATTTGTGACAAACCCTATTACAAAGACTTATAAGCTCCAAGGTGCAAATCAAGACTATAAGATAGTAGATGAATATCACAAAGAGATGGAGATAACAATGATTCAGACCATTGTTGTTGAGGATAAAGAAGCCACTATGGCTAGATTCCTTAATAGGTTGAATCAAGAAATTTTCAATATGATTGAGCTACAACACTATGTGGACCTAGAGGACATGGTGCACATGGCTATGAAGGTGAAGAGACAACTTAGGAAGGGATATGTTCGACTAGCATTTAATTCGGGTTTTTCATCATCTTGAAAGACGAATCTAAAGAGAGAGGGTATTATCTGGCTGAGATCCTTTGTTAATTCTAAAATTGAATCACCAAAGGCCAAGCTAATATCCCTAGTGATTTCAAAGTAAATCTAAAACTCAACCTAAACATACTCATGATGCTAAATGTTTTAGGTGTCAAGGGCATGAACATTATGCTTCGGAGTGTCCAAACAAGAGAATCATAATAATTACAGATGATAGTGGTATGGAATATGAAAGTGACAAATTTGATTATGAAGGCTTGCAATCATTGGAGGATATGATAGGGAAGAATTAACATTATCTGTTGCAGAGTCCTTGGTTATAAGGCACACACTTCAGGTTTAGGTCAAGGAAGATAACACTAATCAACAAAGAGAGAACATTTTCTATACATGTTATGTACAAACCAAGGTGTGTGGTTTAATTATAGATAGTTAAAGTTGTATTAATGTTTGCAGTACAATCCTTGTTGGTAAACTGAATTTGTGTACTGTTAAGCATGCTAAACAATATAAATTGCAATGGTTGAATAATAGTGGTGAAGTGAAAATGACTACACAGGTCGTGGTTCTATTTGTTATTGGGAAATATGTTGATGAAGTTTTGTGTGATGTGATATTAATGCAAACAAGTCACATCTTGTTAAGGAGACAATTCATAATGGGGTTAAAAATAGGTATACCATTGTAAAAGATGGTAAAACCATCACTCACAATTCAATCAGACACCCAACCAAACACAAACAAATATTCAACCATTTAACCATAACACAAAAACACCCATATCTGGTTGAGAGTGGAGGTAAGAAAAGAGGAGTGAAGAAGGTCAGGAAGAGTGATGAGAATTATGTAGAAAAACTAAAGAAACAACACAATTTTTATGGTAGAAAGGGTGAGGTTAGATATACATATTTCACTAAAAAGCTAATGATTGTTGCTATTTTTTGTTGCAGGAGTTTGATAATATGTGCCCTGATGATACTCCTAGGGAATTACCATAATTGAGTGGGATAGAATATCAAATTGATTTTGGACATGGAGCTTTAATTCTTAACCGACCAACATATAGAAGCAATCTTGAAGAGCTGAGCCCGTGTATTGTACCCGTGCTACTTATACCTATGAAGGATGGAACATGAAGGATGTGTGTTGATTGTTGAGCCATCAACAACATAATGGTAAAGTATAGATACCGGTATCATGCCAAAGCTTGATGGCATGTTAGATGAGTTACATGAATCTTGTATTTTCTCTAAAATTGACTTGAAAAGTGGGTGCCATCAGATTACGATGAAAGAGGGTGATGAGTGGAAAATTGCATTTAAGAGGAAACATGGTTTTTATGAATGGTTAGTAATGCCATTTGGACTTACAAATGCACCCAGTATGTTTATGCGTTTGATGAATCATGTATTGTGTGCATTTATTGGTAAATTTGTGCTTGTGTATTTTGATGATATTCTGGTCTATAGCTAGAACTTAACTAAGCATCTTGATTGTCGTAACCCAATTTTTGGGTTACTCCCCAAAATAAAATAAAAATGACAAAAATAAAATAAAAGTGGTTTGGTGTTGTTAGAAAAATTGTGGTGAAAATCTTGAATATTTTCTAAGCTGAATCATATCCCTGTTGCACCCAAAAAAATGAGAAAAAATACAAATTGGAGGTAAAAATTAAGTCAAAAATCATAATTATATTTTTTATAAGCCAAGTTGATTTAATCATGGGCTAATTCAAAATATTATTATTATGTTTGAGAATTAATTTAGGGTCCAATTGAAAATTTTAATTAAGTGCAAGGACTTAATTATGCTTTAAATTGATCAAATTAATTTTATTACGGGCTTAATTGACAAAAAGTCAAACCCTTGAATTTAATCCGGGTTCATTTTAGTTGGGTATAAATGAGGGGAGGAACAAGGATTGACTTTTGTTCTTTTGAAAGAGAAATCATGTCGTACACCTGTTTTGGCTTTACCTAAATTTAAGAAAATATTTAAGATAGAATGTGATGCGTGTGGAATGGGATAAGCAATTCAAGCAAAGAACTATCAGGAACATACAATCTATTCTCTTTGAACAAATAATCATCTAGCAAATAAAACTATGATTAGAAACAAACCACATTAAATTTAGAGGTTTAAAACTCCATATTCATTGCTTGGAGCATTGGCTAAAAATTCGTTTTAATTTGGCAATGCAAATTGGTTGATTAGTGACAATATGTTGAGGACTTCTAGATGATAGTTGTGGCATAAACGTTAGCTAAAGCTGGTATAATATTGAAGAAGAGATATTTTTCTATTAAATGGTGGTGGTTGGAGTCCCTAAGGGGTCAGAGAAACTATATTCATACACTTGAAGATGACATCCCAATCATCCTTCTTAAATGGGAAAAACAATGAAATATGGGTAGATGACATGTCACTCAATCTCTTCATTAAAAGTGAGTTACATGTCATCTATCTATACCATAAAATTTAGAGTTTTCTAATTAGGGTTTTAATAAAGTTCAATTGAAATTTTTGTTTTTTTTATTTAAGCTCAAATGTCCTTAATTAAGATAAAGCTCACTAATTTTCTGCAATTAGGAGTATCAAAAATCAAATGTGATCCCTCAAGTCTGGTGTATTTCAAAAATAGTTCAATATAATCCCTAATATTATGCCTTTTGCAAATAGGTCTTTGTTTTTTCAATTTTGTCCTTAATAAGCCTTCAAACTGTAAAATTATTGCAATTGAACCCTTCATTATATCAATTTTGCCTTTTAATTTTTTTTTGTGAATTGATCGAAATTAGGCCTTAAGAATTCATTTATCTTCAATGTAATTTGTCGCACCAATGTTTTTTTTCTTTGTGCTTTGCGTTCTGCCATCTTTAGAGGGATGACATTGTGTGGAAAAAAAGATTTTATAATCATAAAATTATGACTATAAATCTTAAGAGTCACCACCTAGTATTAAAGTCACTAGGAAACTTAATGGTTTGTGAATGTGCGGGTAAAAGGATTTGTTGTGCAAAGGGAAGACGGATCACTCCTAGTACACCTTACTTAAGGTAAGCTGAATTATTGTTTGATTATTTTTCTCAGTAAGATTTTTTTATTCATTGGTCTTTTTAAGACTTGAAGTAGATCTCTTTTTGTGGGAGAGTCTCTGTCTCATTGGGTTGAAACTTATCCATTATAGTCCAAATTTTAACACTAGATTTATTGTTCTTTAATATCAATGTTGTACTTTATAATATAATATTACATCCCGATAATTAAAGTTTACAACTAGAAAAATAACAAAAAGATTGTTGAAAGATTTTGATATTTTAGCTGAAATCTAACTACTCATAAACTAGTTACAATATCCTATTTTCTTTTGAAGAATATGGGAAAATATATGATTTTTTCAACAAAAAATAAGGTTAGGAAATTTTTAGAATTCGAATGAAAGCATTACATCTTTTGTTTTTGTTCTTTCTCCTAAAAATACAATATATATATATATATATATATATATATAAATCAAACTAGACCAAGCTTGAGGAAATGGGTCAACCTAACAGCCCTTCGGGTCGGGCTAGATAGAATGTCTAGCCTTCTCTACTTTTCACCCATGTGTGCAGTAAATTATGAAGCAGAAGAAGAAGGTTATCAAATGCTTTTACCGTGTAGAGGAGGTCGAGTTGATGTTGCTGATGGTGGCGGCATCAAGAATGGTGGCTTGCAGTGGTCGAGAGAAGTGTTAGAAGGTGCTACAATGGCTATTACAACTGTGTTGTTATTATGTGGTTGAAGGAGAAGAAGAGATGCTGCAGGAGGGAAGAATAAGTTGTAGGCATTAGGGTAGAAGAAAATGCTGATGCAAGCCTTGTCGATAGAGAAGAAGAGCTACTACTGCAGGAGAGGAAAACACTAGACTATTGCACGTGCTCACTACCGTTGTTGCTAGAAGGGAATAAGAGGTTTTTGGTGGCGGTTCCGATGATGAGCTCATAGTTTTTGTGTTATGGTCTCTAATTTGCATTCATTACCTTTGTGATCTATATTTTGTGTTTTCTCTCTCTTTGTTCCTCCCCTTTCTAGTCTCCCCCTTTCCCTTTCTATTCTCCCCCTTTTTATGTCTTTGCCCTCCTTATGTTATCTATTTTCTTGTTTCTCCCTTCTTATTTTTCGTCCTTGATGCAAACCAGCCCAGAAACATCAGCACGGATCCATTACATGGTTAGGGACTTGATTCGTGGTTTTGAAGGTTTCATCCAAGCCATAATTACAAGAACCATTGAAGTATCTATTTATTGTAGGGATCTAACCCAATTTTATTTGAGCCATGAAGTGAGGACAACAAAGGAGTCAAAAGAATCCTACTCCAACTTGGAAACATGGGATTGATGGGTTGGATGAAAAAGAATACATAAACCTTATGGGCTTTATTTAAGGTAGTTAGCTACAACTAAGGCTTGTTTGGGCTTAATTAAGACTTTGTTTTTAGCTAGGATCTAAGGATTGCATGGATTAACTCATGGGCTTTTCAATTTAGAATTTTGAGTCAGTTTTTAGTGGATCTCTTTTAAGTCCATATAAGAGGTCCGTTAAAGTTAGTTTTTAAAAGACTATCTAAACTCATGTTAACTAAATTTCCGTAGCCATTGATTAAATTTATTTCTAAACTTTTCAGTTTATGTGTGAGAGTGACTCTTGCATTCTTTAGTTCTTAAATTAACCGAATCTGACTTATTGAAGATTAACTGGATTCGTGGTGTCATTTTACTCATTCCAATAATGCTAGTGCCTTTGGTCAGTTTTCCATTGTTTCACACATCTATCAGACCTATTTCAGATTTTCGGAATCAGATCTCATTCTTGGTTGTGAATTGCGTGACCACGTGATCACGAGGTTCACATCAGGTGGTATCAGAGCTAGGCTCCGAAAAAAGGTCATACCATTCTATTATTTTCATGTTTTTTTTTTAGTTTTCCAGTGTTTGTGTTCATCTCCTTGTTCTTCATGTGAGCGTCATCTAATAAAAAAAAGAGGTTATATTTCATCATTTTTTGTCTCTTCATTTTAATATATTAAAAAAAATGTAAACAGAAAAGAAAAGAACAAGAGATAGAGGCAGTAGTTGAAATTTGAAGAATCATTGAAATCTTGCCGCAAAAAACACTACCTCTGGGGAAACATCGGAATCAATTGAAAATTCATATTCCATCTATTAGGGTTGAGATGGGATGATGCGAACCAGTCCAAAAGCACCAATATCGACCCATTACAGGTTCCAAATGGTCCAATCACGCGGTCTAGGACAAAGGCATGGAAAGAGGCAATGAATGCATTGGTCTTGAAGGTTTCAACCCGGGCAGAATTGCAAGGACCGTTGGAGTATCAAGAGGAGACCTTAGTACATCTTATCCATGTGCAGGAGGGGTCCAATACAACCTTATTTGGGCCATGAAATTAGGACAACAAAAGGATCCAAAAGAGTCCTACTACAACATGGAAACATGGGATTGATGGGCTGGATGGAAGAGAATAAATAAATCTTAAGGGCTCTATTTAAGTTAGTTAGCTACAGCCCAAGGCTTGTTTGGGCTTAATTAAGACTTTGTTTTCAGATAGGATCCAAGGCTTGCTTGGATTTAGTAATGGGCTCTTTAATTTAACATTTTGGGTCTGTTTTAAGTGGACCTCATTTAAGTCCACATAAGAGGTCCATTAGGGTTACTTTTAAGGACTATATAAACCTATGTAACTCACTTCAGTAGCCATGATTGATGAAACTTCATTCTGAACTCTTCAGTTTCTGTGTAAGAGAGATTCTTGCATTCTTCAGTTCTTGAATGAACTGAATCTGACTTATCGAAGATTAACTGGCTTCGTGGCGTCATTCTACTCATTCCAATAGTGCTGGTGCCTTGGGGCAGGTTTCCATTGTGTCACACTCATATCAGACCTTCTTTTGGCTTTCCGGGATCTTATCTCATTCTTGGTTGTGGGTTGCGTGACCACGTGATCACGAGGTTCGCATCAGGTGGTATCAGAGCTAGGCTGCGAAACAAGGTCATATTATTCTGTTATTTTCGTGCTTTTTTTTTGTCTGTGTTCCTTGAAGTTTTCCAGTGTTTGTGTTCATCTCTTTGTTCCTGTCAGCGTCATCTTAAAAAAAAAAAAAGAATTTATATTTCATCATTTTCTGTCTCTTTGTTTCATTATATTAAAAACAAAAAAAAAATAAAGAAAAGAAAGAGAGATAGAGGCAATAGTTGAAATCTTGCCGCAGAAACACTACCTTACTGAACCCATATAAAACCACCTTAGAATCCATTGAAACTTTATATTCGGTGTGTAAAGCTTGATATCGCATGATATATTATATTGGGGCTTATTTCGATATCGTATACTAGAGGTTTCAATTGGAGGTTCATTTCTGCCGCAGATTCATCACATAAGGGTTTGTGTACCTAGAAGTACGAGAAAGGCCTATAAATTGAGTGTTATGTTTTGCTTAGTACTAAAATACTAAATATTGATTTTGAGGTGGTTTCGAAATTGGTTGGTCTTGGTTTCAATTCTATTACGTAAAAACTGCGTAAGAGGTTACATTCTGCTCAAGTCTCAAAACATGATCCCTACTGTTTAATTTTGTCCATTTCTCTGTTTTCATTCTACTGTCACCCATCTAGGAGTCAATTAATTGTTTTCTCTAGTATCGTCCACAATTCGTACGAATTTGCTTTGCTACTCGCGAAATCGTAATCGTAGTTTTGTTTTGTTTTGTTTTCAGTATTTTTATTGCTTCTTGAGTCTGAAAATCATAATTAGAGTGCGCTGCGAAGGCTACTAACTTTGATTTGTTGATTTTAGTTCTGAAAGAACCAAAAGACAGCAAGTTGTAAGGTAAAAGACGTAGTGAGCTTATTAGAGAGAAAAACCTTGATTTTGTTTTTGTGTGATACACGAGAGTTGTGAGGATATCTATATCTATATATTGTTTTGCTACTAACCAAATTTTGCAGATTCAAAGGATGTCTGAAAACAACGAATCAGGGACACAAAATGTTGACGTGGCGTTCCAATTACGAGCTATGGGTCAACAACTTGAGTTGATATCGAGGGCATTCAAAGATCTGAAAGATGAGGTGAATTCAATAAAGCAACAGAATAGTGGGGCTGATCGCCGAGGAAATACAGTCCGTATGGCCGTACGGAATAACAGATCTGATTTTGAAGAGGATGTTGATGAAAACGCAGATATGGGCGAAGATGACTATGATTTTGCATCTGTTGGCCAAGGAGTCAGGCCTGGACCGAGCAGAGCTAGGAGGAATGTGAATTTCCGTGGCATGGGGAATTATGAAGATATGGATGGGGACAACATCAAACTGAAAATTCCTAACTTTGAAGGTAAAAATGATCCCGAGGCTTATTTGGAGTGGGAGAAGAAAGTAGATTGGATTTTTGATTGTCATAGCTATTCTGAACAAAAAAAAATGAAATTGGTGATGATTGAGTTTACAGCGTATGCAATGATTTGGTGGGACCAAATTGTGATCGGTAGGAGGAGGAATGGGGAGCGACCCGTTCAGAGTTGGGGGGAGATGAAAGCGTTAATGAGGAGACGATTTGTGCCAAACCACTATTATAGAGACCTATACCTGAAGCTCCAAGGTCTGAATCAAGGCTATAAGACAGTAGATGAATATCACAAAGAGATGGAAATAGCAATGATTCTTGCCAATGTTGTTGAGGATAGAGAAGCCATCATGGCTAGATTTCTTAATGGGTTGAATCGTGACATTGCCAATGTGGTTGAGCTACAACACTATGTGGAGCTAGAGAACATGGTTCACATGGCTACGAAGGTAGAGAGACAACTCAGGAAGGGACATGTTCGACCAGGATCTAATCCGGGTTCTTCATCATCGTGGAAAACGAATCTGAAGAGAGAGGGTACTGTCCAGCCAAGATCGTTTGTTCCTTCTAAAACTGAACGAACAACGGCTAAGGTTGATGCCCCTACTGGTACCAAAGGTAAATCTGAAACTCAACCTAAACGTACTCGTGATGTTAAATGTTTTAGGTGTCAAGGGCATGGGCATTATGCTTCAGAGTGTCCAAACAAGAGAATCATGATGATTAGAGATGATGGTGATATGGAATCTGAAAGTGACCAATCTGATTGCGAAGGCATGCCACCATTGGAGGATATTGATGAGGAGTTAGCATTACCGGTTGCGGGGTCCTTGGTTATAAGGCGCACCCTTCAGGTTCAAGTCAAGGATGATGAGTCTCATCAACAAAGAGAGAATATCTTCCATACGCGCTGTTACGTAAAAAGCAAGGTGTGTGGTTTAATTATTGATAGTGGAAGCTGTGTTAATGTTTGCAGTACCACCCTTGTTAGTAAACTGAATTTGAGAACTGTTAAACATGCGAAACCATATAGATTGCAATGGCTGAATGATAGTGGTGAAGTGAAAGTGACTAAGCAGGTTGTGGTCCCATTTTCAATTGGGAAGTATGTTGATGAGGTTCTGTGCGATGTGGTACCAATGCAAACAAGTCACATCTTGTTGGGGAGGCCATGGCAATATGATAGGAAGGCAGTTCATGATGGGGTTAAGAATAGGTATACCATTGTAAAAGATGGTAAAACCATCACTCTTGTACCTCTTACACCCAAACAGGTGTATGACGATCAAATAAAGCTAAAAAGAGAGCATGAGGCGATGGGGAGAGAAAATCAAGGTGAGGAACATGGGGAGAGAAAACCATCAGATTCGGCCAGAACACAAACCTCTACAACCCCTTCAACCACCCATCCAAACAAAAACAAATGTTTGACCAACACTCCCAACAAATCAGACCATTCGACCACTCAAAAACACCCAAATCTGGCTGAGAGTGGAGGTAAGACAAGAGGAGAGAAGAAAGTCAGGAAGAGTAATGACAATTGTGTGGAAAAACAAGAGAAACAACCTAATTTTTATGCTAGAGAGGGTGAGGTCAGATCTGCATATTTCGCTAACAAGCCAATGATTTTACTTGTGTACAAGGAGGCTTACTTTAACACTAATGATCTTGAACATATTGTGCCAAGTGCTGCTATTTCTTTGTTGCAGGAGTTTGATGATGTGTTCCCCGACGATACTCCAAGTGGATTACCTCCATTGCGAGGGATAGAGCATCAGATTGATTTTGTACCCGGAGCTTCAATTCCTAATCGGCCAGCATATAGAAGCAATCCCGAGGAGACGAAAGAGCTTCAAAGGCAAGTTGATGAGCTGATGGAAAAGGGCTACATTCGTGAGAGTATGAGCCCATGTGCCGTACCGGTGCTACTTGTGCCTAAGAAGGATGGAACATGGAGGATGTGTGTTGACTGCCGAGTACTCAACAACATAACGGTAAAGTATAGACACCCTATTCCTAGGCTTGATGACATGTTAGATGAGTTACATGGATCTTGCATTTTCTCTAAAATTGACTTGAAAAGTGGGTACCATCAGAGTAGGATGAAAGAGGGTGATGAGTGGAAAACTGCATTTAAGACTAAGTATGGTTTATATGAATGGTTAGTGATGCCGTTTGGACTTACAAATGCACCAAGTACGTTTATGCGTTTGATGAATCATGTGTTGCGTGCATTCGTAGGTAAGTTTGTGGTTGTGTATTTTGATGACATTTTGATCTATAGCAAGAACTTAAAAGAGCATTTTGATCATTTGCGGAATGTACTTAGTGTGTTGCGTAGTGAGAAATTGTATGCTAATCTTAAAAAGTGTGCCTTTTGCTTGGAAGAAATTGTGTTTCTTGGTTATGTGGTAACTGCAAAGGGTATCTTGATGGACGAGGAGAAAGTTAAGGCCATCCGGGATTGGCCTACACCCAAATCGGTAAGTGAGGTAAGGAGTTTTCATGGGTTAGCTAGTTTTTACAGGCGTTTTGTGAAAGATTTCAGTACAATAGCTGCACCCTTGAATGAAGTTGTCAAAAAGTCAGTTGCGTTTTAATGGGGGGAGGAACAAGAATTGGCTTTTGTTCTTTTGAAAGAAAAATTATGTTCTGCACCTGTTTTATCCTTACCTGACTTTACAAAGGCATTTGAAATAGAGTGTGATGCGTCTGGAATGGGAATAGGTGCTGTTTTGATGCAGGATTGGAGACCTATTGCATATTTTAGTGAGAAGTTAAGTGGAGCGACCTTGAACTATCCCACTTACGACAAAGAACTCTATGCCTTAGTAAGAGCACTCGAAACATGGCAGCATTACTTGTGGCCAAAAGAGTTCGTCATCCATTCAGATCATGAGTCCTTGAAACATCTGAAAGGACAAGGTAAGTTGAATAGGAGACATGCGAAATGGGTTGAATTCATTGAAACTTTTCCGTATGTGATCAAGTATAAGCAAGGGAAAGAGAACATCGTAGCCGATGCACTTTCGCGCAGGTATGTTCTTTTACACACCATGAATACTCGATTGCTAGGCTTTGAATATGTGAAGGAATTGTATGGTAATGATTCTGATTTTGCTGAGATTTATAATGCATGTGGAAATTCGGCTTCCGATAAGTTCTATTTGATGGATGGTTATTTGTTCAAAGAGAATAGAATGTGTGTTCCTGCTAGTTCTTTGCGTGAATTACTTGTTCGTGAAGCACATGGGGGTGGTTTAATGGGTCACTTTGGGGTTGCGAAAACCTTGGATGTATTGCATGAGCATTTCTATTGGCCAAAAATGAAAAGAGATGTGCAACGAATTTGTGAACAATGCATCCCTTGTCGGAAGGCAAAATCTAGAGTACAACCACATGGTCTCTATACACCATTACCTGTGCCTACTGAACCTTGGGTAGATATCTCTATGGATTTTGTTTTAGGTTTACCTAGGTCAAAAAAAGGTAGAGACTCCATTTTTGTTGTGGTTGATAGGTTTTCTAAAATGGCTCATTTCATTGCATGCCATAAAACAGATGATGCATATTGCAGAATTGTTCTTTAGGGAGATTGTACGTTTGCATGGCATTCCTAAGAGTATTGTGTCAGATCGTGATGTTAAATTCCTTAGTTACTTTTGGAAGACCTTGTGGGGAAAATTGGGAACCAAACTTTTATTTTCGACAACATGTCATCCTCAAACAGATGGGCAAACTGAGGTAGTCAATAGAACATTATCTCAACTTTTGCGTGTTGTAATACAAAAGAATTTGAAAAGTTGGAAAGAATGTTTGCCTTTTGTTTAGTTTGCTTATACTAGAACTGTGCATTCGACAACTAGTTTTTCTCCTTTTGAGGTTGCTTATGGTTTTAATCCGCTAACTCCTATGAACTTAATTCCTTTACCTTGTGAAGAAAGGGTAAGCTTTGATGGTGAACAGAAGGCAAAGATGGTGAGACAACTCCATGAAGGAGTTCGACTGCAAATAGAGAAAAAGAACAGACTTTACGCTTCTAAAGCAAATAAGGGACGTAAAGTGGTTGTTTTCCAACCCGGTGATTGGGTTTGGGTGCACATGCGGAAGGAACGGTTTCCTAACCAAAGGAAATCAAAATTACAGCCTCGTGGTGACGGTCCATTTCAGGTTTTGGAGAGAATCAATGACAACGCATATAAAATTGATCTTCCAGGTGAGTATAGTGTTAGTGCTACCTTTAATGTGGCTGATCTTACATTGTTTGACACAGATATTGATTCGAGGTCGAATCCTTTCGAGGAGAGAGGGGATGATGCGAACCAGCCGAAAAGCACCAATATCGACCCATTACAGGTTCCAAATGGTCCAATCACGCGGTCTAGGACAAAGGCATTGAAAGAGGCAATGAATGCATTGGTCTTGAAGGTTTCAACCCGGGCAGAATTGCAAGGACCGTTGGAGTATCAAGAGGAGACCTTAGTACATCTTATCCATGTGCAGGAGGGGTCCAATACAACCTTATTTGGGCCATGAAATTAGGACAACAAAAGGATCCAAAAGAGTCCTACTACAACATGGAAACATGGGATTGATGGGCTGGATGGAAGAGAATAAATAAATCTTATGGGCTCTATTTAAGTTAGTTAGCTACAGCCGAAGGCTTGTTTGGGCTTAATTAAGACTTTGTTTTCAGATAGGATCCAAGGCTTGCTTGGATTTAGTAATGGGCTCTTTAATTTAACATTTTGGGTCTGTTTTAAGTGGACCTCATTTAAGTCCACATAAGAGGTCCATTAGGGTTACTTTTAAGGACTATATAAACCTATGTAACTCACTTCAGCAGCCATGATTGATGAAACTTCATTCTGAACTCTTCAGTTTCTATGTAAGAGAGATTCTTGCATTCTTCAGTTCTTGAATGAACTGAATCTGACTTATCGAAGATTAACTGGCTTCGTGGCGTCATTCTACTCATTCCAATAGTGCTGGTGCCTTGGGGCAGGTTTCCATTGTGTCACACTCATATCAGACCTTCTTTTGGCTTTCCGGGATCTTATCTCATTCTTGGTTGTGGGTTGCGTGACCACGTGATCACGAGGTTCGCATCATGGGATCAGATGTCAAATTTGGGCTTATTCTAATATTGATTTCTTGACGATTTTTTCGAGATTCTTTTCTACCTTAAAACCCATATAAAAACACTTAAAAATCAATCAAACTTTACATTAAGTGTCTTAGGGTGGATGTCGCATGATATATTTGGGCCATCTACCACTCCCTCACCCCTCCCCCATGTGGGATATTACACTATGTGTAGAAGGGGTCCAGCCCGACTTTATTTGGGCCATGAAGTGAAGACAACAAAGGAAGCCAAAGAATCCTACCACAACTTGGAATCATGGGATTGATAGGTTGGATGAAAGAGAACAAATAAATCTTATGGGTTTAATTTAAGTTAGTTAGCTACAGCCCAAGACATGTTTGATCTTAATTAAGACTTTGTTTTCATCTACGATCAAGGCTTCCATGGACTAAGTCATGGGCTTTTTAATTTAGGATTTTGGGTCAGTTTTCAGTGGACCTTATTTAAGTCCACAAAAGAGGTTTGTTAGGGTTCGTTCTTAATAAACTATCTAAACTCATGTTAGCTAAATTTCAGCAGCCATTGATTAATTTTAATTCTAAGGCGCTTTTGGGAGGCACCCTAACTGTGGTGGTGCACCACAATGAATAAAGATTTCTTTTCTGTTGGATTCTTTTTATTGTTTTCTCTCTTTATATTTAATAAGATTTCAATTTGTTTTTCCTCAGCCATTCTCTCAGACAAGTTCTTGATCCATTTCCCACTCCGGTCAAATATGCAAAAAGATGGTCCATTGAATGTTAGTAATACAAAGAGTAATCAGGGTAGTTTTCACTTTTCCCTTCATGGTGAATTTACTTGCACACATTGAGGTCAATGTCCATTTTTAGTGTGGGGGTGCATTTCTTAAAATCTTTGTCTCCAATATTTTTGAAATTCCTTAAAATCTGTCTCCAATAGTTTTGAAAAAAAAACTCGGGCAAATTTTTTGTTTTGTTTTGTTTTGTTTTTTTTTTAATGTTAATGTCATGAACGACTTTTCAAGTTGAACTCAAGAAAAATCATAACATGATTGAATGATGAACTTGCTTCTTAAAGGTTTTTTAGTCAAGCGATATTATTTGGAATAAAAGTAACTGAATGTGATAGACACTAGCCTGTGAGATTTTGAGCTTAATGATTGAAACATCTATACCGGTCTTTATTTTCCTTTCATGTGTGATGTTCTTCCATTTGTTTTGTTTCTCTAGAACTTGCCATGATTCTTTTCGAGACCACATTGATACATGCATGCATAAACATGATTAAGGCATTCTTTGTTATATGCCACATAAAGCCTATCAACCCACCTTTGAATTAATATTCCCATTGCGAACCATTTTGAGTTGATGACCCTCTTGATAACCCACATTACAAGCCTTACCATTTATCTCACCCAAATCGGAACATGAGAGTACCTCGAAAGTTGGGACAGTATTGAAAGGTGATGTGTTATGGTAGAGAATGCCATAGATTGTTACTCTAAAGTACTTTCAGTATATTATTGAAAAGATTAGTTCTATTGGTTGCTTCATCCCTGATGACATATTGGTATATATTAAATCATGGGCTAGAGCAAAGGAATGAAGAAACTGTGGAAATTATAAGAATCCATGACAAAAACCTTAGCTTTCTGCATGATAGCAACTATTTGTTCTTATCATTGATTCCTCGACAAATTCTAATAAGAGGTCAACGATCGTCCCTTAAGTGGAGTGTAAATGTTTTTGCGAGTGATAAATTATCCAATAACAAAGGATGAAGTGGGTTTGATATTTTAAGTTTGAAGAAGGGATGGATGGAGTATTTGAGGTTTCGTGTTCAAATTCGAGGTACTTTACTCCATTGGTCTCAATGGCTTTTAAACTACTTTATTAAATAAATTTTCTACCTTAAACCGAGTCCCATTACAACCCTTCTAAAGACCTTATGATTTATGTAATTCATGTAATCTAGGTGGTGGATGATTATGCATCAAAAGTATCGTTAAGTCTCTTATTTTACATATGTATTTATTGTTTTTATTTGGGATTTTATAATAATTGACGTGATTTTTAGTAATGTATTTCTTTTAATGTTTCGACAAGTTTTTGGAGCTTAAATGAATTATTTCAGGAAATTTAAACGTCGAAATTTGGAACAAAGAATTGAAGGAGAAATCTATGGAAAGCTGGAGGGAAGATTGTTACTTTATCTTGGGTCAAAAAGAAGAAAGATTCAGCTAAAATTGAGGAAGAAAATCAGGCACAAAAATCTTCTCCAAGTTGCGAAAATTGACTTTCCAGAACACCTTTCGGTGTTTCCATCATACATTTTGACTCCGAGCTCTAAAGTATATGTTTTTAATGTTCTGGAACAATAACAGAAAGGCCTATAAATATGTATCTAATAGCCTTCTCCGAAAAACGCTCAGAAATAGGGTTAAATTACAGTCCAAAGTTAGCATAAGATCTGTCTTGCAATATTTAGATTTCAGTTTTATTTTAGTTGTAAAACTTATTATTTCAGTTTGATTCAAGTTATTTCATGTTTATTAGAGTGTTATTATATATAATTATAGTTGGCTAATCTCTTTCTTGGATCCAAATCAAGGATGATGGTGATTGAGGTGAGTTTTTTAAGATATGAATGAATCCTAATGTCTATCTTCACATTTTCTTCATGAATGTTTTATTATTGCAAAGAAATTTTAGAAATCATCTAAGTAATGTTATAATCTTGAATTTTTTTGAACAAAACTTAGTTTTGGTATAGAGATTGCTTGATTCAATGTCTTACTTAATATAAAAATACTCGTTTATTCTTAAGCAATAATCAATCTTCATCTTTTTAAACTTCATTGTAATATCTTCAGATCTAATATCACCATCGTTGATATTAGGTTGAGTTATCTTATATATGTTGAAGGAATCACCAATACATCATCATTAAAATTGATTTGGAACCAAGACTTACTATTTCTTGTCATTTAAAATCCATTAATTATTCTCCTAAGATATTTTTGTTGTTACCTAGCTTAATTTCTAAATCTAGCTCTCTGTGGATATGACTCGATCTTACCAAGTTAATTGTTACATCGCACACTCATGCACTTGTGAGTTAAAACAAGCCGATCATAAATAGCGGTCAAACAATTTTGGCGTCGTTACCGGGGATCTAGCAAGCAAAGGTAACAAATTTAGATTTGATTATTGGAAAAAATATATATAAAAAAAAAAACTCAAATGGCTGGTCTTACCGCCTAAAAAAAAGTAAAAAAAAATTGACCTCAGCTTTTTGGATATTGGATTGTGTACCGGACTACTAATTGTTGGATTATAGCTGGTTCAACAACCTCTAGTTTATTTTATTTTATTTTGTTATGTTTTTTTATCTAATATTTATTGTTTTAAGTTCTTGGCCGGTATTACCACCTTTTTATTCATGCTTGTTACAATATCTTTTAATGTTTATTGTTGTTAATATTGCTTATTAGTTAGAGTGTGTATTTTCTAATTTGTTGTATTTTTTTTTCTCAGCTATTACTTTATCTTTTACGTTTCATTTACTTTTATTTGCAATCTTGTTTTTCTTTCTCCTTTCCTTTCATATTCATATAAGTGTTATATTATATTCCATCATTGCTAATGTTGAAGATATAGAGGGTGAAGGGAGTGTTCAAGGTAATGGACCTCCACAATTCAATGATCAACCTAATTTTCGAACCCTTCGATAGTAACTTCACTCGGCTAGACAAAGTACACCTTCGTGTATTATATTGCCTCTTAACCAAGAAGCTTTCAATTTGAAACCGGACATGATTCAACTTCTTCCCACATTTCATGGTATGGATTCTGAAAATCCATACATACACATTAAGGAGTTTGAAGAGGTATGCAATACCTTTATTGATAGAACATGCACCGAGGAAACCATTCGTCTTAAATTGTTCTCATTCTCTCTAAAAGATAAAGCCAAGCTTTGGCTAAACTCCTTGCGTCCTAGGTCTATAGGTACATGGAGGGAAATGCAAGCTGAATTTTTGAAAAAATACTTCTCCACTCATAGGACAACAGCCTTACAACGTCAAATGATGAATTTTTCTGGTAGTCCAAATGAGTCATTTCACCAAGCTCGGGAAAAGTTTAAAGACTTGTTCAATGCTTGTCCCCACCATGGTTTTGAGATGTGGAGGTTAGTGAGTTTCTTCTATGACTCTCTTACCGCAGATTTTAAAAAGATAGTGTCAACCATGTGTAATGGTGAGTTTTATGACAAAGAACCAAGTGAAGCCTTTTATTTTTTTGATCAATTGGCTGAAAACACAAAACAATGGGAGACTTCTCTCCCACTTCATGTTGAATCTAGAAACACCATTTCTCATTCAAGTGGGAAGTTCCAACTGAAAGAGATTGATGACCTCAATGCTAGATTAGCCACATTAGCTAGAAAAGTAGAGTCTCTTGAGATTAAAAAAGTGCATGTCATGAGTGAACAACAAGAGAAAAGTGGTGTTGTTTGTGAGGGTAAAGGGCATAGGACAACTGAGTGCCCTACTATTCAAGCTTTCAAGGAGGTGTTATATGGCCAAACTTCTGATTCAAGTAATGTTAGAAAGCCATTTTCAAACCAAGCAGACAATCCCTACTCTGATACTTATAATCCTGGATGGAGGAACCACCCAAAATTTGGATAGAGAAATGAGGGCTCTTCAATACCTCAAACATTTCAACCTCCACCCCCAACCATTTCAAGCTCCCACACATAACACATACCAACCACCTCATAAGAGATCCCTAGAGGATACTCTTCAACAATTCATGCAAACACAAGGAGGAATCACCAACCAAGTTAACAAATTTCAAGATCAGACCAATAGGACCTTAGATGACATTTGAAGTCAACTAACCAAGTTGACTCAATCACTAAGCATTCAAGAGAAGGGAAAAATCTCAGCTCAACCAATGTCGAATCCTAGAGGTTAGATGCATATAACTGAATCCTCACCCGGTGAACCCTCAAACCATGAACAAATCCAAGCCATCACCACCCTAAGAAGTGGAAAGATTATTGACAAAGCTATAGGTTTTTAGATTCCTAAAGGAATTGTGGAGGAGAAATCTAGGGAAAGTGAAGAGAGAATCAAAACACGAGTGACAAATGAGAGCTTGAGTGAGAATGAACAAATCCAAGCCATCACCACCCTAAGAAGTGGAAAGATTATTGACAAAGCTATAGGTTTTTAGATTCCTAAAGGAATTGTGGAGGAGAAATCTAGGGAAAGTGAAGAGAGAATCAAAACACGAGTGACAAATGAGAGCTTGAGTGAGAAAGAAGGTGAGATAAATGAAAGAGAGAAGAATGAGAAAGGAGATGATTTAACAAAAAATGGAGGCAAAGTGAGTGATTAGAATTTGTTCCTAGACCACCATTTCCACAAAGGTTAGGAAAATCTAAACATGATCTTATGAACTCAGAAATTTATGAATTGTTCAAACAAGTAAAAGTAAACATTCCACTCCTTGATGCAATTAAACAAGTCCCATCTTATGCAAAGTTCCTTAAGGACTTATGCACAGTTAAAGGGAGATTGAATGTGAAAGAAAGAGCCTTTCTAACTGAACATGCTAGTGCCATCATCCAGTTTAAGATCCCTCCCAAATACAAAGATCCTGATTGTCCCACCATTTCATGCATTATTGGAAGTCATAAGATAGACCAAGCTTTGTTGGATTTAGGAGCAAGTGTGAATTTAATACCCTACACTGTTTACAAACAATTAGGTCTAGGGAAAATCAAGCCTACTCGAATCACCCTTCAATTAGCTGATAGGTCAATCAAGATTCCTCGGGGTGTTGTTGAGGATGTATTGATCCAAGTAGATAAATTTTACTTTCCTGTTGATTTTGTAGTGTTAGACACCTCACCTGTTCAAGGTTCTAATGCTCCCATCCCAGTCATCTTAGGTAGACATTTCCTAACTACATCCAATGCTTTAATTAACTGTAGGAATGAGGCGATGAAATTGTCTTTTGGAAATATGACATTGGAGATGAATATTTTCAATATCTCCAAACAAATTGGTGACACATGAGGACATTAGAGAGGTAGATTTGATTCAAACTATTTGTCAAGAACACTTTGAGAGAGAAGGGATAAAGGATCCATTAGAGAGAACTTTAATTCATGATGAAAGATTTTGTTCTTTGGAATGTGTTGATGAGGAAGTAAGAGAACTAGAGACTTATCTAGATCCAATGCCTATTATGTCAACGGGTCAATGGACTCCATTGTTTGCTGCTTTGATTTCAACACAAGTGAAAGTTGAGACATCTCTTGTTTCAACCTTATAAGCCATAAAGGAAGCCTTTACCGAGTGATCTTAAGTATGCATTTCTAGGGAAAGATGAATCATATCCTATTGTAATTTCATCAAAACTTAGCATAGAGCAGGAACAAAAGCTTTTGAGAGTGGTGAGAAAACACAAGAAAGTAGTTGGGTGGACAATTACTGACTTGAAAGGAATTAGCCCTCTTTTATTTACACATAGAATCTATCTTGAAAAAGAGGCTAAATCTGTGAGGCAAATGCAAAGACGATTGAACCCAACCATGAAGAAAGTAGTGAGAGATGAAGTTCTTAAGCTACTTGATGCAGGTATCATTTATCCCATTGCAAACTCAAAATGGGTTAGTCCAACCCAAGTTGTCCCTAAAAAATCTGGAGTCACGGAAGTGAAGAATGCAAATAATGAGCTAGTGCCAACTAGAATGCAAACTAGATGGCGTATGTGCATTGATTACCGTAAGTTTAACATGGTGACTAGGAAGGACCATTTTCCTCTTCCATTTTTAGACCAAGTGCTTGAAAGAGTAGCAGGAAGAGCTTTCTATTGTTTTCTTGATGAATACTCAGGTTACAACCAAATTGAGATTTCATTAGAAGATCAAGAAAAAACCACGTTCACTTGTCCTTTTGGTTCCTATGCTTATAAAAGAATGCCCTTTGGCTTGTGTAATGCACCAGTCACTTTTCAAAGGTGTATGATGAGTATCTTTAGTGACATGGTGGAAAATGTTTTTGGAAGTTTTCATGGATGATTTTTTAGTTTATGGGGATTCTTACGAGTTGTGTCTAATGCATTTAGAAAAAGTTCTTGAAAGGTGTCAGGAGAGCAATCTTGTACTTAATTGGGAGAAGTGTCATTTTATGGTGACACATGGCATTGTCTTAGGTCACATTGTCTCTTCGAAAGCGATAGAGGTAGATAAGTCAAAAGTTGAAGTCATTCAAAAATTACTTACCCCCAGGATTGTGAAAGATGTGAGATCCTTTTTAGGACATGCTGGTTTTTACCGAAGATTCATTCATTCATTCAGTACCATTGCCAAACCATTGTGTAACTTGTTGTCACAAGATGCCCAATTTGATTGGACATCAAAATGTCAAGAAGCTTTTGAAAAGCTAAAAGGGTTGTTGACCACTACACTAATCATGCAAGCTCCTGATTGGTCTTTACCATTTGAACTGATGTGTGATGGTAGTGATTTTGCAATAGGTGCTGTTTTAGGGCAAAGAAAAGATAAGAAACCTCATGTAATTTATTATGCTAGCAAGACTTTGAATGATGCTCAATTGAATTACACTACAACTGAAAAAGAACTCTTAGTTGTGGTATTTGCTTTAGTCAAGCTCCGGTCTTATTTGGTTGGATCTCTTGTTATTGTTTTCACTGATCATGCAGCATTGAAATACTTGCTCACAAAACAAGATTCCAAGCCATTGTTTCATTCGATGGATCCTTGAAATTCGAGATAAAAAGGGAGTAGAGAATGTAGTGGCTGATCATTTATCTCGTCTTTCAAGCTATGAGAAAATAGTAGATGAATCTCCAATAAATGAATTCTTTGTTGATGAAAATTTATTTTTTGCAGGTAATGTCTCCTACATTGGCTCTCCACCTAGCCACAAGTCAGATTCCTTCTCATTGGTCTAAACTTGACAAACATAAATTCTTGCGCAACGCGCGTACTTTTTTTTGGGATGACCCCTACCTATTTAAATATTGCCCTACCAAATTGTTAGGCGGTGCATCCCTGATCATGAAATTCCAAGTGTCATTAATTTTTGTCATGCATTAGCCTGTGGTGGGTATTTCTCTTCCAAGAAAACCACTGCCAAGATCTTGCGGTGTGGTTTTTATTAGCCCACCATGTTTAAAGATGTTCATGCCTTTTGTGTTGCATGTGACCGATGCCAACGACTAGGTAACCTCACTCGGCATAACATGATGCCCCTTAACCCCATGCTTGTTTTGGAAATATTTGATTGTTGGGGGATTGATTTCATGGGACCTTTTCCAAGTTCATTTGTGATGCGAACCAGCCCAAAAACACCAATATCGACCCATTACAGGTTCCAAATGGTCCAATCACGCGGTCTAGGACAAAGGCATTGAAAGAGGCAATGAATGCATTGGTCTTGAAGGTTTCAACCCGGGCAGAATTGCAAGGACCGTTGGAGTATCAAGAGGAGACCTTAGTACATCTTATCCATGTACAGGAGGGGTCCAATACAACCTTATTTGGGCCATGAAATTAGGACAACAAAAGGATCCAAAAGAGTCCTACTACAATATGGAAACATGGGATTGATGGGCTGGATGGAAGAGAATAAATAAATCTTATGGGCTCTATTTAAGTTAGTTAGCTACAGCCCAAGGCTTGTTTGGGCTTAATTAAGACTTTGTTTTCAGATAGGATCCAAGGCTTGGTTGGATTTAGTAATGGGCTCTTTAATTTAACATTTTGGGTCTGTTTTAAGTGGACCTCATTTAAGTCCACATAAGAGGTCCATTAGGGTTACTTTTAAGGACTATATAAACTTATGTAACTCACTTCAGCAGCCATTATTGATGAAACTTCATTCTGAACTCTTTAGTTTCTGTGTAAGAGAGATTCTTGCATTCTTCAGTTCTTGAATGAACTGAATCTGACTTATCGAAGATTAACTGGCTTCGTGGCGTCATTCTACTCATTCCAATAGTGCTGGTGCCTTGGGGCAGGTTTCCATTGTGTCACACTCCTATCAGACCTTCTTTTGGCTTTCCGGGATCTTATCTCATTCTTGGTTGTGGGTTGCGTGACCACGTGATCACGAGGTTCGCATCAGGTGGTATCAGAGCTAGGCTCCGAAACAAGGTCATATTATTCTGTTATTTTCGTGCTTTTTTTTTTTTTTTTTGTCTGTGTTCCTTGAAGTTTTCCAGTGTTTGTGTTCATCTCTTTGTTCTTCCTGTCAGCGTCATCTTAAAAAAAAAAAAGATTTTATATTTCATCTTTTCTGTCTCTTTGTTTCATTATATTAAAAACAAAAAAAAAAGTAAAGAAAAGAAAGAGAGATAGAGGCAATAGTTGAAATCTTGCTGCAGAAACACTAGTCTGGGGAAACACAAGCAAATCACATTGTAATCAGGTGTAATTTCATATTGGGTCTATTGGGGATAAGATAGTATCATATGTCAAATTTGGGCTTATTCTGATATTGATTTCTTGAGGGGTTATTTATAAATTTATTTATAAACACTACCTTACTGAACCCATATAAAACCACCTTAGAATCCATTGAAACTTTATATTCGGTGTGTAAACCTTGATATCGCATTATATATTAGATTGGGGCTTATTTCGATATCGTATACTAGAGGTTTCAATTGGAGGTTCATTTCTGCCACAGATTCACATAAGGGTTTGTGTACCTAGAAGTACGAGAAAGGCCTATAAATTGAGTGTTATGTTTTTCTTAGTACTAAAATACTAAATATTGATTTTGAGGTCGTTTCGAAATTGGTTGGTCTTGGTTTCAATTCTATTACGTAAAAACTACGTAAGAGGTTACATTCTGCTCAAATCTCAAAACATGATCCCTACTGTTTAATTTTGTCTATTTCTCTGTTTTCATTCTACTGTCACCCATCTAGGAGTCAAGTAATTGTTTTCTCTAGTATTTGCTTCTCTTTTATTTCGTGTCTTCGTATCGTCCACAATTGCATGTAATTTGCTTTGCTACTCACGAAATCGTGAATCGTAGTTTTGTTTTGTTTTGTTTTCAGTATTTTTATTGCTTCTTGAGTCTGAAAATCATAAATAGAGTGCGCTGCGAAGGCTACTAACTTTGATTTGTTGATTTTAGTTCTGAAAGAACCAAAAGACAGCAAGTTGTAAGGTAAAAGGCGTAGTGAGCTTATTAGAGAGAAAAACCTTGATTTTGTTTTTTGTGTGATACACGAGAGTTGTGAGGATATCTATATCTATATATTGTTTTGCTACTAACCAAATTTTGCAGATTCAAAGGATGTCTGAAAACAACGAATCAGGGACACAAAATGTTGACGTGGCGTTCCAATTACGAGCTATGGGTCAACAACTTGAGTTGATATCGAGGGCATTCAAAGATCTGAAAGATGAGGTGAATTCAATAAAGCAACAGAATAGTGGGGTTGATCGCCGAGGAAATACAGTCCGTATGGCTGTACGGAATAACAGATCTGATTTTGAAGAGGATGTTGATGAAAACGCAGATATGGGCGAAGATGACTATGATTTTGCATCTGTTGGCCAAGGAGTCAGGCCTGGACCGAGCAGAGCTAGGAGGAATGTGAATTTCCGTGGCATGGGGAATTATGAAGATATGGATGGGGACAACATCAAACTGAAAATTCCTAGCTTTGAAGGTAAAAATGATCCCGAGGCTTATTTGGAGTGGGAGAAGAAAGTAGATTGGATTTTTGATTGTCATAGCTATTCTGAACAAAAAAAAATGAAATTGGTGATGATTGAGTTTACAGCGTATGCAATGATTTGGTGGGACCAAATTGTGATCAGTAGGAGGAGGAATGGGGAGCGACCCGTTCAGAATTGGGGGGAGATGAAAGCGTTAATGAGGAGACGATTTGTGCCAAACCACTATTATAGAGACCTATACCTGAAGCTCCAAGGTCTGAATCAAGGCTATAAGACAGTAGATGAATATCACAAAGAGATGGAAATAGCAATGATTCGTGCCAATGTTGTTGAGGATAGAGAAGCCACCATGGCTAGATTTCTTAATGGGTTGAATCGTGACATTGCCAATGTGGTTGAGCTACAACACTATGTGGAGCTAGAGGACATGGTTCATATGGCTACGAAGGTAGAGAGACAACTCAGGAAGGGACATGTTCGGCCAGGATCTAATCCGGGTTCTTCATCATCGTGGAAAACGAATCTGAAGAGAGAGGGTACTGTCCAGCCAAGATCGTTTGTTCCTTCTAAAACTGAACGACCAACGACTAAGGTTGATGCATCTACTGGTACCAAAGGTAAATCTGAAACTCAACCTAAACGTACTCGTGATGTTAAATGTTTTAGGTGTCAAGGGCATGGGCATTATGCTTCAGAGTGTCCAAACAAGAGAATCATGATGATTAGAGATGATGGTGATATGGAATCTGAAAGTGACCAATCTGATTGCGAAGGCATGCCACCATTGGAGGATATTGATGAGGAGGAGTTAGCATTACCGGTTGCGGGGTCCTTGGTTATAAGGCGCACCCTTCAGGTTCAAGTCAAGGATGATGAGTCTCATCAACAAAGAGAGAATATCTTCCATACACGCTGTTACGTACAAAGCAAGGTGTGTGGTTTAATTATTGATAGTGGAAGCTGTGTTAATGTTTGCAGTACCACCCTTGTTAGTAAACTGAATTTGAGAACTGTTAAACATGCGAAACCATATAGATTGCAATGGCTGAATGATAGTGGTGAAGTGAAAGTGACTAAGCAGGTTGTGGTCCCATTTTCAATTGGGAAGTATGTTGATGAAGTTTTGTGCGATGTGGTACCAATGCAAGCAAGTCACATCTTGTTGGGGAGGCCATGGCAATATGATAGGAAGGCAGTTCATGATGGGGTTAAGAATAGGTATACCATTGTAAAAGATGGTAAAACCATCACTCTTGTACCTCTTACACCCAAACAGGTGTATGACGATCAAATAAAGCTAAAAAGAGAGCATGAGGCGATGGGAAGAGAAAATCAAGGTGAGGAACATGGGGAGAGAAAACCATCAGATTCGGCCAGAACACAAACCTCTACAACCCCTTCAACCACCCATCCAAATAAAAACAAATGTTTGGCCAACACTCCCAACAAATCAGACCATTCGACCACTCAAAAACACCCAAATCTGGCTGAGAGTGGAGGTAAGACAAGAGGAGAGAAGAAAGTCAGGAAGAGTAATGACAATTGTGTGGAAAAACTAGAGAAACAACCTAATTTTTATGCTAGAGAGGGTGAGGTCAGATCTGCATATTTCGCTAACAAGCCAATGATTTTACTTGTGTACAAGGAGGCTTACTTGAACACTAATGATCTTGAACATATTGTGCCTAGTGCTGCTATTTCTTTGTTGCAGGAGTTTGATGATGTGTTCCCCGACGATACTCCAAGTGGATTACCTCCATTCCGAGGGCATCAGATTGATTTTGTACCCGGAGCTTCAATTCCTAACCGGCCAGCATATAGAAGCAATCCCGAGGAGACGAAAGAGCTTCAAAGGCAAGTTGATGAGCTGATGGAAAAGGGCTACATTCGTGAGAGTATGAGCCCATGTGCCGTACCGGTGCTACTTGTGCCTAAGAAGGATGGAACATGGAGGATGTGTGTTGACTGTCGAGCAATCAACAACATAACGGTAAAGTATAGACACCCTATTCCTAGGCTTGATGACATGTTAGATGAGTTACATGGATCTTGCATTTTCTCTAAAATTGACTTGAAAAGTGGGTACCATCAGATTAGGATGAAAGAGGGTGATGAGTGGAAAACTGCATTTAAGACTAAGTATGGTTTATATGAATGGTTAGTGATGCCGTTTGGACTTACAAATGCACCAAGTACGTTTATGCGTTTGATGAATCATGTGTTGCGTGCATTCATAGGTAAGTTTGTGGTTGTGTATTTTGATGACATTTTGATCTATAGCAAGAACTTAAAAGAGCATTTTGACCATTTGCGGAATGTACTTAGTGTGTTGCGTAGTGAGAAATTGTATGCTAATCTTAAAAAGTGTGCCTTTTGCTTGGAAGAAATTGTGTTTCTTGGTTATGTGGTAACTGCAAAGGGTATCTTGATGGACGAGGAGAAAGTTAAGGCCATCCGGGATTGGCCTACACCCAAATCGGTAAGTGAGGTAAGGAGTTTTCATGGGTTAGCTAGTTTTTACAGGCGTTTTGTGAAAGACTTCAGTACAATAGCTGCACCCTTGAATGAAGTTGTTAAAAAGTCAGATGCGTTTAAATGGGGGGAGGAACAAGAATTGGCTTTTGTTCTTTTGAAAGAAAAATTATGTTCTGCACCTGTTTTATCCTTACCTGACTTTACAAAGGCATTTGAAATAGAGTGTGATGCGTCTGGAATGGGAATAGGTGCTGTTTTGATGCAGGATCGGAGACCTATTGCATATTTTAGTGAGAAGTTAAGTGGAGCGACCTTGAACTATCCCACTTACGACAAAGAACTCTATGCCTTAGTAAGAGCACTCGAAACATGGCAGCATTACTTGTGGCCAAAAGAGTTCGTCATCCATTCAGATCATGAGTCCTTGAAACATCTGAAAGGACAAGGTAAGTTGAATAGGAGACATGCGAAATGGGTTGAATTCATTGAAACGTATCCGTACGTGATCAAGTATAAGCAGTGAAAGAGAACATCGTAGCCGATGCACTTTCACGCAGGTATGTTCTTTTATACACCATAAATACTCAATTGCTAGGCTTTGAATATGTGAAGGAATTGTATAGTAATGATTCTGATTTGGCTGAGATTTATAATGCATGTGGAAATTCGACTTTCGGTAAGTTCTATTTGATGGATGGTTATTTGTTCAAAGAGAATAGAATGTGTGTTCCTGCTAGTTCTTTGCGTGAATTACTTGTTCGTGAAGCACATGGGGGTGGTTTAATGGGTCACTTTGGGGTTGCAAAAACCTTGGATGTATTGCATGAGCATTTCTATTGGCCAAAAATGAAAAGAGATGTGCAACGAATTTGTGAACAATGCATCGCTTGTCGGAAGGCAAAATCTAGAGTACAACCACATGGTCTCTATACACCATTACCTGTGCCTACTGAACCTTGGGTAGATATCTCTATGGACTTTGTTTTAGGTTTACCTAGGTCAAAAAAGGTAGAGACTCCATTTTTGTTGTGGTTGATAGGTTTTCTAAAATGGCTCATTTCATTGCATGCCATAAAACAGATGATGCATCTCATATTGCAGACTTGTTCTTTAGGGAGATTGTACGTTTGCATGGCATTCCTAAGAGTATTGTGTCAGATCGTGATGTTAAATTCCTTAGTTACTTTTGGAAGACCTTGTGGGGAAAATTGGGAACCAAACTTTTATTTTCGACAACATGTCATCCTCAAACAGATGGCCAAACTGAGGTAGTCAATAGAACATTATCTCAACTTTTGCGTGTTGTAATACAAAAGAATTTGAAAAGTTGGGAAGAATGTTTGCCTTTTGTTGAGTTTGCTTATAATAGAACTGTGCATTCGACAACTAGTTTTTCTCCTTTTGAGGTTGCTTATGGTTTTAATCCGCTAACTCCTATGGACTTAATTCCTTTACCTTGTGAAGAAAGGGTAAGTTTAGATGGTGAACAGAAGGCAAAGATGGTGAGACAACTCCATGAAGGAGTTCGATTGCAAATAGAGAAAAAGAACAGACTTTACGCTTCTAAAGCAAATAAGGGACGTAAAGTGGTTGTTTTCCAACCGCGTGATTGGGTTTGGGTGCACATGCGGAAGGAACGGTTTCCTAACCAAAGGAAATCAAAATTACAGCCTCGTGGTGATGGTCCATTTCAGGTTTTGGAGAGAATCAATGACAACGCATACAAAATCGATCTTCCAGGTGAGTATAGTGTTAGTGCTACCTTTAATGTTGCTGATCTTACATTGTTTGACACAGATATGGATTCGAGGTCGAATCCTTTCGAGGAGAGAGGGGATGATGCGAACCAGCCCAAAAACACCAATATCGACCCATTACAGGTTCCAAATGGTCCAATCACGCGGTCTAGGACAAAGGCATTGAAAGAGGCAATGAATGCATTGGTCTTGAAGGTTTCAACCCGGGCAGAATTGCAAGGACCGTTGGAGTATCAAGAGGAGACCTTAGTACATCTTATCCATGTACAGGAGGGGTCCAATACAACCTTATTTGGGCCATGAAATTAGGACAACAAAAGGATCCAAAAGAGTCCTACTACAATATGGAAACATGGGATTGATGGGCTGGATGGAAGAGAATAAATAAATCTTATGGGCTCTATTTAAGTTAGTTAGCTACAGCCCAAGGCTTGTTTGGGCTTAATTAAGACTTTGTTTTCAGATAGGATCCAAGGCTTGGTTGGATTTAGTAATGGGCTCTTTAATTTAACATTTTGGGTCTGTTTTAAGTGGACCTCATTTAAGTCCACATAAGAGGTCCATTAGGGTTACTTTTAAGGACTATATAAACTTATGTAACTCACTTCAGCAGCCATTATTGATGAAACTTCATTCTGAACTCTTTAGTTTCTGTGTAAGAGAGATTCTTGCATTCTTCAGTTCTTGAATGAACTGAATCTGACTTATCGAAGATTAACTGGCTTCGTGGCGTCATTCTACTCATTCCAATAGTGCTGGTGCCTTGGGGCAGGTTTCCATTGTGTCACACTCCTATCAGACCTTCTTTTGGCTTTCCGGGATCTTATCTCATTCTTGGTTGTGGGTTGCGTGACCACGTGATCACGAGGTTCGCATCAATTTGGTTACCAATTCATCCTGGTGGTTGTTGATTATGTGTCTAAATGGGTGGAGGCCATTGCATCTCGAACCAATGACCATCGAGTTGTGGTCAAATTCTTGAAAGAACATATTTTCTCTCGTTTTGGCATGCCCAGGGATATGATTAGTGATGGGGGAAAACAATTTTGCAACAAGCTTGTTGGGACTTTGATGAGAAAATATGGTGTGACTCACAAGGTTAGTACCCCTTATCACCCACAGACTAGTGGCCAAGCTGAGTTGGCAAATAGGGAAATCAAGAACATTTTAGAGAAAACAGTCAACCCAAACCGTAAAGATTGGTCCTTACGACTGGTCGATGCTTTGTGGGCATATCGCACTGCTTACAAGACCTCTTTAGGAATGTCTCCTTATAGGCTAGTTTATGGAAAGTCTTGTCATCTCCTTGTTAAGATTGAGTATCTTGCATATTGGGTCATTCGGCAATTCAATGACAATGAAAATGAGATTGGAAAAAATAGAAAACTTCGATTGGATGAATTAGAGGAGTTGAGAAATGATGCATTCCAAAATGCAAAAATTTCAAACATAAGATGAAAACTTTGCATGATAAACATATACTTAGAAAATCCTTTCATGTTAGTCAAAAGGTTCTCTTGTATAATTCACGATTACATCTCTTTCATAGGAAGTTGAGAACAAAATGAATTGGTCCATTTGTGATTAAATTCATCTCTGAGCATGGTGCTGTTAAGGTAGAAAATCATAAGAATGAAAATGTTTTCACAATAAATGGTCATCGATTGAATCCTTATTTTGAAAACTTTGTGGCTGAAGTTGAGACATTAGATCTTAAAGATCCAATGCCATTGCAGTATCAGAAGTAATGTGTTTTTATTTAATTTTTTTTATTTTGTTTTTTTTTCTCTCTCTTATTCTTCCAACTCTTATTTACTTGTTCATGCATTAGGGACAATGCATTATTTAAAGTTGGGGGGTATGAGGTTTTTTTTATTTAAAAAAAAAATGGTTTGATATTTTCTTTTAGTTGTGATATGTAGGTTAAAAAAAAGAAGAAAAAAAATGCATTTGTATGTGAGTGAGACTTATTAGGATCAGCATTACATTTTTGGATTCATTATTGTGTTGAACATTGCATGCTTTAATTTGGGATAGATAATATCTTATAAAACAAGATTTAACATATTTTGTTTTTCTTTAAGATTATTGAAGTACATCTTTCCTTAAAAAATTGTGTGAGTTGTGTGATCATGCATAAAAGATGAGTGTGATGCTTTACTTGTGATCATCCCTTTTAATCTAGTCCTAAACAAGGTTTAAGTAAATAGAGTAATAATTAAATAAATAGATGTGTGCAAAGTTCTACCTACTCCAATGTTTTGAATTGCTCAGTAACTAGGGGTATTCATCACAAATGTTTATCTTTACGTCAAACGACAGCTTGAAATATGAGTATGCAAAGCACTTTAAGTTTGTGACTTTGTGAGTAACTGGGTGCATTCATCACAAATGTTTGTATTCGCGTCAAAAGGGAAGTGTTTAAAGAAAAAGAACAAATGATGTTCACAAAAAAAAAGAAAAAAATATATATGTTATTGATTTCGGATTCATGCTTATGGAATTAGTTTGATATGGTTTATGTGCTTTCTATGTTTCTTTCAATCCGTAATTGTTGTGGGGAACAAGAATAAGAAGCAAGTAAATTAATTTGATTGTCTTATCTATCACATTAATTTATTTAGGATGAATAGGACGAGTATATGTTCAAGCTTTTGAATGTTAGCTAGGAATAAATTGTGTAGATCTTGATCTTAATTGTTGAGTGAAAAAAGATTGCTTCTCAATACTTAATTCGTTTGACGATAAGAAACTAATTAGAAGTTTATTCGGATTAGTTTAGCATGCCTCTAGGTTTCCCTTAGCTTTAATGGAAGCCTAATTTTATTTGCTTGTGTGAAAGGATATTAATTTAACTTCTATGATCAACCGAATTGTAAGAATGGAGGAATCACCCCTTTGAACCGAGTTGTAATTGTTGGAAATCTTGAATCTATACAGTAACTGTATAGAACAATTACTGTTGAGATTAAAAATATGGAAAAACAAGAAATCCTAAAGAACCCGTAAATCATAAATATCAGAATGAATCACATTCATTTATTCCCGAAAATCATAAATATTGGAAAGAACCACATTCATTCATTCCCTAAAATCATAAATATTGGAATGAACCACATTCATTCATTCTAGAAAATCATACATATTGGAATGAATCACATTCATTCATTCCCTAAAATCATAAATATTGGAATGAACCACATTCTTTCATTCTAGAAAATCATAGATATTGGAATGAATCACATTCATTCATTCCCTAAAATCATAAATATTGGAATGAACCACATTCATTCATTCATTCAATTTATTCAATTGAAACTTGCCTATTTATATGCTTACAAGAACTAGAAATTGAAATAAACTAGAACTCGCAATAGGCTAGAAGAGGTTATTGGATAAAGCCTATTAGAAATAGTAATCAAAACTAATTAAGACTCTATAGCTAAAAAACGAACTAATCTCTTTAGAATCCTACAACTAAAACTTCTTATCTTCTTATCTTCAAAGCTAATCACATTAAAATCTAACACTCCACCTTGAGATTTACTTTGGATATCTCCAACTTCATCTTTAGAAACTTCAATCTTGCTAGAGGAAGTGCCTTGGTCATCATATCATGCTGAAGTGGATTTTCATCAACTTTGTTTTGTCCCAAATCAAAATCAGCATAAACTTCAAATTTGCTCCTCCTATCTTCATGTACCATTTCACACAGTCAATAGTACAAATATGAGTTTGAGCTTCAAATTTTTGTGACAAAGAAACCATCATTTTCTCTACCACCTTTGATCTTCAATCACCTTTCCAAGCAGCCTCATTCGATTCATAACATTTATTAATCTGCCAGAATAATCCTTGATTAATTCAACATCTTTCATTTTCATTAGTACAAACTCCCTTTTCAATGCAAGGATTCAAACTGTTTTGACTCTATTGTTTCCCTCAAATTCACCTTGAAGCTTATCCCATACAAGCTTTGGTGTCTCTAGATCCATAATCTTTGTGAAAATATGATCTGCAATTGCTGAATGGAGGCAAGTGATAGCTTTGTCCTTCTTCAGTTTTTCTTCTTCATGTGTTCTTATTTGAGCAAATGTTGGATTGACTGACAATGGTGATGGATCAACATTGGTTGTGACCATATTCCACAACCCTTGAGATCTTAGATAAAATCTCATCTTTACAACCCATATATGATAGTGTTCTTCAGTAAAAAAATTTTTTTGAACTAAGATGTATATTGAAGGCGGAAACGAAAACAAGCGGCTTAAAAAGCCGAAGGAAACAAGGCAGAAACAAGCTTCAAGCCCTGAGAAAGGAAAGCAACAAGGCAAAACTAGAAAAAAAGCTCCTACGGCCACAAAGAGCTAACAACCCAAAAAAGACTAACCCCTAAGAGGGAGGCAACCCTCAGAGAGCCTACCAGGCACAAACCGAAAAAAAAAAGCAAAATCAAAGCCCAACATAGAAAACTAGGCTTGGAGCTGACCCTATCTTAGAGATTGATGGCTGAGCGACCCAATGGAAAACCAGGAAGGGCCCTATAAATTCCATACCGCCCGAATATCGTTGGTAATACATATACCATGGCAGTTCATTAGATGATCTCGAATCAGTTGAATAATTTCTTCTCCAACAATACTGGCCTGAGTAGCATGATTTTGGAAAATCCTTTTATTGCGCTCCTTCCAGATATGATAGGTAGTTGCAGCAAAGATGAGAGCACCGATAACATTGCTAGTGGAGTTTGTATTCTGAAATCTATTAGCCGTCCATTCAATAAGGTTGTTCCAAGACAGAACAGGCCAGTGGGTGCAAGCTTTGTCCTGGATAATCTTCCAGACTTGGGAGGAAAACCTGCACATAAAAAAAAGATGGTTGTGGGATTCGGGTTCCTGAAAGCAGAGTCTGCAGGATTTATCTTCCTCTAGGTAGTGCAATCTATCCATGGTGGATAGCCTGCCCCGAGCTGCTAGCCACAGAAGAAAGGAGTGACGAGGGATATAATGGGAGTGCCAAAGAATACGATGAATCTTGGATTGTGGTCTTCTATCTCGAAGGTAATTCCAAGCTGAAGCAATTGAGAATTTCCCGTTGCAATCAGGGTGCCACCGAACCGTGTCTTCCTCCAATTGATTTGGCTGGAAATTCACCTTGGACCAGAGAGTTTGCGAGAGAATTGGAACCTGGGGAAAAGACCACCTACCTCCTTCAATGATGTCAGCCAGCTTTGCTTTCCATGGCAGTAAAGAGGAAGATAGAGTCCTTTGGGAGAGGAGGTCTATGGGACGAAGGCCTGCAGGCAGCCAGTAGTCATACCATAAGGATGTGTTCTTGCCATTACCCACCTTCGATCGAAATCCCCCTCGACACCATTCCCTTGCTTGAAGAATTTTCCTCCAGATCCAAGATGGATTGGAGGGGATATCTATCTGCCAGAATGAGCGGCCTTTGATGAGATATTTGTGCGTCCAAGCTACCCAAAGGGAGCTTTTATCTGTGAGAATGACCCAGATGTGGTTGATTGTGGCAGCCTTATTCCATGCCCTCAGATTTTTTATACCCAGACCTCCCTCCGCCTTAGGGATGCAAACCTCTTTCCAAGCCACCTTGGCACCATACGCGGAAAGGGAAGCTCCTTTCCATAAGAAAGCTGAGAGAATGCTTTCAATTTTTGCAATGGTGGAGGCAGGAAGAATAAACTTGGTGGCCCAATAAACTTGAACCGAGAAGAGAACCGAGTTAATTAACTGGAGCCTTCCTGCATATGACAAAGATGCTGAAGTCCACAAACCAACTCGACCTTTTATTCGATCCACCAGAGGGAGACAATCAACCTTTGTAAGCTTTGTAGTAATAAGAGGGACCCCTAAGTATGTGGGGGTGGAAGAGCTGATTTGGATTCCCAGGATGGTGGAGATCCTATATTGCATGTCTTGGTCAGCCCCGACAACAAAGAGAGAGCTTTTGTTGTGGTTAATGTTTAAGCTCGATAAATTTGAAAAAGTATCAAGAGCTTGTTTGAGAATTCCAGCCGAAGCAGGATCCGCCCCACAGAAAAAAATTAGATCATCCGCGAAACTTTGGTGAGTTATTTTAGGGTCCTTGCATCTCCAATGATAATTGAAGGAATTATCAAGAGTGGCCCTTTGAATGATACCATTAAGACCCTCCATGGCCAGGACAAAGAGATACGGGGAGAGAGGATCCCCCTGCCGCAGACCCCTTGAAGCTTGAAAAAAACCATGGTCCTCACCGTTAAGGCTAACTGTGTAGCAAGGAGTGGTAATGCACACCCTAATCCAATTTATTACCTTTGGAGGAATAGAAATACTTTCCAAGGCGTCAAGAATGAAACCCCAATCAACTGTGTCAAAGGCTTTCCTAAGGTCGACTTTGATTGCGCAGCGGGCCGGACCTCCTTTGCGATGGTAGTTGTGCATGAGCTCTTGCACCAGGAAAATGGCCTCGGATATATTCCTACCCGGAAGAAAGGCTGATTGGGACCTACTGATAACACTTGCAAGGTTGTGCTTTATTCTATTAGCAAGAACTTTAGAGATGCACTTGTAAATAACAGTGCAACACGATATCGGCCTATAATCGCTAAGAGAATCCGGATTTTCCACTTTAGGAATAAGGGTGATGCGGGTGGTGTTGATGCATTTAGGCATGTAGTTAGTCCTGAAGAAGTGGGCTCACTGCTGCAACAAAATCATCCCCTACAGTTTCCCAACTCTTCTTAAAGAAACAACTGTTAAAACCATCCGGGCCCGAGGCTTTGTCATCCCCGATTGAAAACAGAGCGTCTTTGATTTCTTCCCTGGATATGAAACGAGCCATACAATCCGCATCCTCCCTATTGATAGTTTTAGAATACAATGCCCCATTATTGTAATCATGCGGAATAGAATTAGGTTGAGAAAGCAAATTTTTGAAAAAATCAACAGCCAGACCACCCATGGCCACAGAGTCCTTCACCTCTTCCCCGGTCTCCAATCTCAGACTATGGATTTGGTTCCGAGCCCTACGGTGCATGAGAGAGCGATGAAAAAAAGCTGTGTTCTTGTCTCCAAGCTTCAGCCACTGAATTCTCGATCTCTGTCTGAAAAACGATTCCTCGTCTGCGTTTAACCTATGATAGCAGTAGCAGGCTTCCCTTTCCCTTGTGATTGCTTCATTATCATCTGGGTGATTGTCCAGATGTTGTTGGGCTTCTTGCCAGTTCTCCTTGGCAATGCGGGCTTTGTCAGAAATACAATTCGTGTGGTAGCCATGGCGAATCTTCAAATACCCTTTTAGAATGCACAGCTTTGAGGTCAGCCTGCTAATGGGATTACCCCAAACATCACTCTCCCAAGCAGCCTTAACCGAATCTTCATACCCCTCTTGATCTACCCATAGGTTCAGAAATTTGAACCTAGGCTTTTGGAGGGGAGGAGGGGGGGAAAGAGTCAGCGAGATGGGAGTATGATTTGAGTCAATCCGAGCCTGAAAATTTGCCTTTGCCAATGGCCAATTAGCCAAAAGAGACTGATTCCCCCAAGCCCAGTCAATTTTCCTGAGGATAGAATCTTCACCTTGTCTCCCATTGTGCCAAGTGAAATGTAAACCAGAGACTGGAATTTGGATAAGCTCGGATTGGGCAACACAATTAGGGAAGTCATCCATGTGGTTGAGCCATCGCGGGTCCCCCCTTGGCGATCTCTAGTGCTGATGATGGCATTAAAGTCTCCTAGAATACTCCAAGGAGATGCGATGTTGATAGACTTCTGCGCGGACAGATAGGTCCAAATGGCAGATCTCTCTTCCTGAGTATTCAGACTGTAGATGAAGGTTGTCCTTAAAGAAGTCCCATCTATGAGACTTTTCACATCGCAGGTTATCCACTGAGGTTCACTATGGATGACTGAACACAGATATCTTCTTTGTATCCCAGCCCACCAATATTCGGCAAAGTTTGCATTGGATGATGTTGGACTCAAACTTCCAAGAATGGAGGCCCAGGCCTGCCTCAGTTTTTGCCATATTGGCCATACGGATCCTGGGCTCCAGAATGCCAACAATATTGAAATTATTTTTGGCGATCCATTGTTGGATCCTTTTCTGTTTTGGGGGGCTATTTAGCCCTCTTATGTTCCATGCACCTATGGTTGCAACCATTTATTAAAATATGGAAAGAAACGGAGACCCAGGCTTAGAGGCCCCTAACCTCATTCTTGTTCCTGCCCTTTTTCTTCTTCCGGACAACCGTCATTGTCCTGATGTTATCATCTCCTGCCGTTAGAGTATGGCTATCCCCTGAGCTTGCCTCATCTCCTGCATCTGTTTTGTCCACCCTGACAATGGCGGTGAGGCTCCTGTCGTCCTGCATGCCGTCCTGGCTGCATTGGGAATCCCTTCGTTTTGTGGCACCATTTTGGCTGCCTATTCCCACGCTACTTTGCGTGCTGACTTCTGGTACTTGCTTATTTTGGCTGGGTTGCTTTGTAGAGTGGGCTACCTCCTGACCATGCAGCTTTTGCATGGGGCTCCTTGTAGGGCTTGCGTCAACTATTGGTTGTTTCCCCTCACGACGTGATGGCCGTTCCAGGGTGGGTTGCCTGTCCTCCACCGGCCGAGTTTTCAGGGCTTGCATCTTCCTTGTGTTGATTTTTCTCCCTTATCCCTATTCTGCTCTGATGAAGGGTCTGGTGACCCACCTCTTCTTTTCCCCTCCCCGCATCTGCGTTCATTGGCTCTTGCATGGCACATTTGTGGCCAAAACTTTGGCACACCTCACAGCGTGAGGGCTTCCACTCATATTCCACATTTACCTTCACCGGCTCCTGTGTTAACGGGCTCTCCACTTCAAAGTGATGAATGAAAGGGAGACTTGCATCGAGCTCCACACACAGCCGAGCATAGTCCAACCTTTTACATGTTATAGTTTGTCCATCCAGGATTGAGGTTTGCCAACCATACTGGCTGCCATGCTTAGCCCTTGCCTAGTCCACAGCGGAAGGGGGAGACCTCTCAGGCGGATCCATACCGAGACATGGGCAATTTTACTACGGTCAAACTGGAACTGAGGAGTCCATTTCTGTAAAATAATGTTTTTGCCCCCAAACATCCATGGCCCTTTTTCCATTACTTCCAGGACTGATTCCTCGGACTTAAAACGGAAAATGAGAAAGCTATCTTCCATGGTGAGAACCTGTTCCAGCCCATGAGGGCCCAAACTTTCCTTGCAATGTGATTGACGGCGTGGTAGGGTAACCTACATCCTGTGAAGAAACCTATCATGCATCGTGACCATTGGTCCATATTAAGAAGCTTCATGCCTATAGGAATCTTGAGACGAGAGCCAGCTGGCTGTTGTGGAATAGGATCCAAAGTATGCCTGGTTGTGGAGTCTGTTACCCTGACTTTGTCTGCCCAAGTTGCCTGAGGTGTGTCATGTTCTTCCTTCTTGTCCGGTAACGGTTGGGGATGGGTTGGGTTTCCTTTGTGGCTGGCCATTTTGGGTGGTGTTAGGCTGGGTGGGAGGGTGTGTGAGATTTGGTTGAGTGGATGAAAGAAAGAAGGAACGGTAGTATGGAGATGGGGTTTCTTGGGTGGGTTGAGGGCTTCGGATGTTCTCGCCGGAGTTGCGTGTGTAACTACGGGGGGTCAGCTTTCTAGAGAACATCTCTCTCTAGACATCTCTCTAGCGCTATTTTTCAGTAAATACTAGAATGACAGCAGCAATGTTGCTTGAGGTAGACATATTTTGATAAAAATAAATATCTTTTGTTTGCAATCAATCACTTTGTGTTTAGCTCTCAAACTCTCTTGTATTTATCACTTAACAAAATTCCACAGTCACGTAAGAAAACTGCTCTGATACCATACGGGTGGAACAATGTTGGGGCCTCAATACGATGCGCTTGTGGTGTTTCGGAAAAAGAAATAAAAAAATTGATCAATTACCCATACACCCTTGACCAGCTATATCTACAAAAAAATTGAGGATGAAAATCTAGAAATACCCCTGGTGTAAAAACCCGGATAATTTTTTTTTTGTTACTCAATGATCCATATCAGTTCACATCATTAAAATATCATCCATACCATAACATTCCATGAAAGAAATAAAATTCGCACTAACATACACTATTACGGTTTCGCAATAAAAGTCTTATATTAGAATTATACATACATGGTTATAAGTTTACGTTCTTAACCTACTAGTGGAGTTTACAAATCTTCATAAAAAGGGTCGAATGAAAATTTTGCATTCAATACATTGATTCATCCTAACCACATCTTAAGTTAGAATGCAACTACATGATTCTTTGCAAAAGTAGGCCCTCTTATATCAGGTTCCCTAGACCCCTCGTGGTTGTGACGTCCTTGCAGCAGTACAACATTTAAGGAATGCAATTACTTAATGAGAATATTAATAATTTCGACCACATGACCTATCCGTTAAAGGAAACACCGACAAGTTGTAATTTCTGTATATACATAGTAATTCACTGGTTAAATTTATAGGATCTCTATTTTTCTCTATTTTTGAGTAACAACATCTTTACTCCGACTATTTTCATAAGGTACTCATTTCTGAGGTCAATTGTTCCTCCCTCATGGTCCCTCTTCCTGAACTCTATTAGACGAAATTACATTTGTCCTCGGCCATCCCTAATCAATTATTTATTCCGTCCATCCTTTCGGATGTCATTGGCCGCAGCAAATCAGTCATTTGTTCCGACCATCCTTTCGGATGTCATTAGCCGAAGCTAATCAATTATCTGTTCCGGCCATCCTTTCGGATGCCATTAGCCGAAGCTAATCAATTATGTGTCCGGCCATCCTTTCGGATGCCATTAGCTGAAGCTAATCAATTATCTGTTCTAGCCATCCTTTTGGATGCCATTAGCCGAAGCTAATCAATTATTTGTCCGGCCATCCTTTCGGATGCCATTAGCCGAAGCTAATCAATTATTTTTCCGGCCATCCTCTCGGATGCCATTAGCCGAAGCTAATCAATCATTTATTCACATTTAAGCATTTAACAACCTAATAAAAATTCAAACGCATTTGAATAATATTCCCCTTAAGATACTTCTCACATGCCGTAAAAAGAAAAGAGGCGTAATTCACCTACCTGCTCTACTTCTGGGTTGTTCTTGTCTGGACGATGGCTCAATCCCGACTGCTCCGCCTGCGACATCAATGTCCACAAATCAATATATTTCTAGTTCAATTTCTCATTCGTTACCAAACTTTTTCAACAACTTACAGCCGAAGCATGCATAAAATTCTCAGCAAAATCACACATCTATTTTCATCACAAATCCATCAACAAAATCGCAACAAAATCACACCTTGTAGCCATAATTTTCAGCACATATCCAACAAAATCCCAACAACATATACATTTAACCCATAAATTTCAGCACATAATTCTTAAATACAATTCCAACAAAATCACACATTGAAACCATGAATCGCAACATATAATCCATCAACAAAAATCTCAGCAAAACACACCTTAAAAATATAAATTTCAGTACATATCCTTCAATGAAATCCCAACAATATATATACATTAAACCCATAAATTTCAGCACATAATCTTTCAATACAATTCCAACAAAATCACCCATCATGAATTTTCAACAAATAATCCATCAATAAAAATCTCAACAAAACACACATTAAAACATAAATTTCAGCACATATCCTTCAATAAAATCCCAACAATATACATATACATTAAACCCATAAATTTCAGCACATAATCTTTCAATACAATTCCAACAAAATCACCCATTGAAACCATGAATTTTCAACAAATAATCCATCAATAAAAATCTCAACAAAACACACATTAAAACCTAAATTTCAGCACATATCCTTCAATAAAATCCCAACAATATACATATACATTAAACCCATAAATTTCAACACATAATCTTTCACTACAATTCCAACAAAATCACCCATTGAAACCATGAATTTCCAACAAATAATTCATCAATAAAAATCTCAACAAAACACCCATTAAAAACATAAATTTCAACACATATCCTTCAATAAAATCCCAACAATATACATATACATTAAACCCATAAATGTCAGCACATAATTTTTCAATACATTTCCAACAAAATCACCCATTGAACCCATGAATTTTCAACATATAATCCATCAACAAAAATCTCAACAAAACACACATTTACCAAATAGTCTCCCTTAATTTAGCCTAAGCCTTGGCTATGAGGAGTGGGAAGAGGGATGGCTCAGCTGGGTAGAGATGGGAAGAGAAAAGATTGGTTGGAAAATGATGGGAAGAGAAGGGGATTTGGTGGAAGAGAAAAGATGGAAGTTTGGCTGGGAAAAGAGAGAAGAGGCTGGGAAGAAGAGAGGAAATGGGGTTGACGGGAGAATAGGGTAAAATCCCACACCCTCTCTCCTCTTTGCATTTTTATTAATGACCCTTTTTTTTTGTTTTTTTTAGGTGTTTACACCTGGTTTCAGGCGTAATTTTTTGTTGTTTTCGGGAGTTATTTCATAGTTTTACTGTGCAAAAAATTCAGAAAATATCATCCACATCCCTTGGAAAATTTGAAAATACCTCCTATCTCAAGATTAAAAGTTTTCGGTTATGAAGATAAAATTGTCATTTTAGCGTAGCAATCCTCGATAAAACAAGTCTAAATGAATAGTGGAGAATTGCAGAGATATTGGCTCATGGTTTATATTTTAGCAATCCTCAATAAAGCATGTCTAAATGAATAGTGGAGAACTGCAGAGAAATTGGCTCATAGTTTATATTTTAGTTAATGGTAAAAAAACACTAATATTTTATTTCTTTTTTAAAATTGCTTCATGACGCATCAGCGGAGCAAGGGCATTATACATACAACTAAATGAGATCACGATTTCCCTATTCAACCACACTGAATTCACTGTGTACTTGAATAGTGAATTTCGCTTTCTCATTTGCATCTTTTCATTTTTTGCAACTGTTCATGCTAATTAATTAACATGAACATTGCTTCTAAAAGTGTGACTGAGGTAAAGAGTTGCTTCCCAAAGTTTGCTTGGTAAAAAAAACGGAAAGAGAGCATCAACCTGCTTCCCAAAGTCAATTAATTAGTTTTCTTTTAATAAAAAAGGAGTGTCATTTCGCTGAGCCAAAAAAAAGGATGCCATAATGTGAAAGTTTTATCATGTCAAGGTTTGTTTGGCTCAGTCATTCAATTTTTTTATTAATTATTTATTTATTTCTAAAATTACTATTACTACAAAAGCTAAAAAAACATGTTTTTCAAACAGTTTTTTTCAAGCTAAAACAAAACAGGTTTTTAGTGGAGATAAAGTAAAGATAGAAAATTAGATAGAAAAGAATTTTTAGCAATAAACGAAGATTGAACTGGGATTTGATAAGTTATTGATATCTGATGACATATGATCGCATGATGTGTAATGCTTTTTTAATATATGTTTCTAATTATGTGTCAATATATTTGGGGGGGGGGGGAAGAAGGATAATTTTGTTAAATTATAAATAACTAATTATTTTGCTGCACATTCAAGAAAAAAAAAGATTATAAATAATAATAGCCACTTACCACCGCTTTGTCGAAGCCGGAAATATATATATATATATATATATATATATATATATATATATATATATATATATATATATATATATATATTAACTCATTGTTTTCCCACTTATATATTTTTTTGGTGTTTTTTTATAACTGCGGTGTCCGAATCATTTTACATGCACCGCTATTTTTTCTTTTCAAGTATACATTTTTTTTTACCGGGCTAGCTTAGTGCGCCACAAATAATCCCTGAACTAACTTTTTTTTTTACATTTTTTCTGATTTTTGCACACTTTTCAAATAGTAATGAACAATATTGTTTGAAAAGATCAATTGAATTGTGTTTTTGATGGGAGATAGTAGGGGTATTTGGGAATCCGTATGGAAAACGCTTTTGAATTTTTTTATTTAAATTAAAAAAATTGGTGTTTTTAGATGATTTTGATGTACTGTCAAATATAATTTTTTCAAAATTAAAAAATATAAATTATTTTTATGCATTTTGTAACGAAAATCACTTCTAATAGCAACTTTAACCAGAATCTCAAACATGCACTACACGTGGTCGACATGGAAAATAAAAGGTGAAATGAACTGCTAACTAAATTTTGTTATTTAAATGACATTTATTATATATGTGCTTTTCATTTTGGTCCTTATACTTTTAATCTTGAATTTTATTTTAATTTATTTATTTATTTAGATATATTTCTTAAATGGTTCATATTTTTTACTATGTTTATATGTACATACTCTTAGTTTTTGTTTCTTATTTTTATTATTTCCACTATTATTAAGATTTTTTTATTTAATGTTTAAATTTTAATTTGTGTTGGTTATCATTTGAAAATTGATATTTATTATTTTTTTTCTCTTTTTTTAAAATCTAATAATATTTATTTTTGTTTTATCATTGATTTTGTTTTTTAATTGTTTTTTTTGTTAATATTATTAGGTGTTGAAATTTATAATTATTATAGATAAGACATTCAAAATAATGATAATGATTATTTTTAATTTGTTTTATTATAAATATGTTAGATTAATTATATATTTTGATATTTATTTCATATTAGCGCCTTATATCTATCTATCTATATATATATGAATGACCTAGGTTTTTTTTGAAAAACAAATATCAATATTCTGAAATACTTTTAATATCATAATATGAAAAATAAATCTTATAAAATAAAAAAAAAATTAATTTTTTTCTAACAATAATTATGGTGTCATCGATGGTATGAAAAAAATAATTAGAATATGAATTATTTATAATAATATTTATAATGACAACGACAATAATTGGGACAATATAACAATCATGATAATAACAATAAAATTAATAATCAAAATAATTCATTAGTTGATGTTATTTTTCGTAGAAATTGACTTTTGTGGCTTTTTTATATATGATATTTCATATCTAATTTTACATAAACAAAAAATATACGAAGTGACATGTAGATGAAATACTTAAAAATTTGGGCAATTGATCTACAATGAAAAAATATACGAGCCAATTGCCCTCCACTTCGTCGTAGCTATAAACAATTTTTTTAACATACAAAAAATGTTAATGGTCTTATATTTGTTTTATAATGGTATATATCTGAACAAAATAATTAGCTTACAAAACTTTCGGTTCTTACTAGAGCAAAAAAATTTACAATAATAATAATAATAATTGTATATTAGGTTTTTATATATTCATATTATTATGCAAAATGCATTCAAAATAACCATGATGAATATTTTTAAGGATTTTTCTCTTAAAAATAACTATATATTTTCATTTGTTTTAATATTAACACATTAATATATATATATATATATATATATATATATATATAAATGAAGTTTTTTTTAAATTTATCAGAGTAATTTAATCTTAGTATTATGGAATACTTCAAATATAATAATATAAAGAATAAATCTCTTGGAAAATAAAATAAAAAAATCTTTTTATAACGATAATTTAATCTTAGTGACAACAACAATATTGTTAGTAATGATTAGAATATTAATTATTTACAATAATTTTCACAATAATAGTTATAATAATTGTGACAATTTAACAATTATGATAATAACAATAAGAATAATAATCAAGATAATTCATTAATCGATGTTGTTTTTATGAAAAAATGACTTCTGTAACTTTTTTATGTATGATATTTCAGATCTAATATTGCATGAATAAAAACTATATGAAACTGCACATATACAATACAAAGAAATTTTTTTCATCAAATTATCCATAAATAAAAAATGTTGTCGAAAATAAAAGTTTGGTTCCCAACTTTCCCATAAGGTCTTCCAAAAGTAACTAAGGAATTTAACATCACGATCTGACACAATACTCTTAGGAATGTCATGCAAACGTACAATCTCCCTAAAGAACAAGTCTGCAATATGAGATGCATCATCTGTTTTATGGCATGCAATGAAATGCGCCATTTTAGAAAACCTATCAAGCACAACAAAAATAGTCTTTACCTTTTTTTGACCTAGGTAAACCTAAAACAAAGTCCATAGAGATATCTACCCAAGGTTCAGTAGGCACAGGCAATGGTGTATAGAGACCATGTGGTTGTACTCTAGATTTTGCCTTTTTACATGCAATGCATTGTTCACAAATTCGTTGCACATCTCTTTTCATTTTTGGCCAATAGAAATGCTCATGCAATACATCCAAGGTTTTCGCAACCCCAAAGTGACCCATTAAACCACCCCCATGTGCTACACGAACAAGTAATTCACGCAAAGAACTAGCAAGAACACACATTCTATTCTCTTCGAACAAATAACCATCCATCAAAGAAAACTTACTGAAAGCCGAATTTCCACATGCATTATAAATCTCAGCAAAGTCAGAATCAATACCATACAATTTGTAAGTACCATTGAAGAAATAAGGTCCGCATAGACGTTCAATATTACTGTTTTCATAACTAAAGGTTTTTAATTAGAAATATACATACATAAACCTGGTTTACGTTCTTAATCTACGAGTGAAACTTCCCAATTCACACAAAAAGGTTCTTACAAATTTATACATTCCATACATCGCTTCATCCTAAAACTACTAAATTTCGAATGCAATTTACATGGTTCTTTTCCAAAAGTAGATCCCCTTTTATTAGGTTTCCTAGATTTCACGTGCCTGTGACGTCCCTGCAGTAGCACAACATATAATGAAATGCAATTTCTTAATATTAGTATTAAAAATTCTAACCTAATGACCAATCACATAAAAGGACACAAATATCTTGAAATTTCTATATAAACATGGTGCAATTTAGTTGTAAAAGTTTACAGGGACTTCATTCCTCTTTTTCATGTATCATTATCATTCCTTTGAATATTATTTTAAGACACTCATATCTGAGGTCAACCATTACTACCCATGATCTCTCTTTATGAACACCGTTAGCCGAAACTAACCATTTTTTTTATTTCGGCCATCCTTTCGGATGCCATTAGCCGTAGCTAATCAATCATATATCCCGGCCATCCTTTCGGACGCCATTAACCGTAGTTAATCAATCACTTATCCCGGACATCCTTTCGGACGCCTTTAACCGTAGCTAATCAATCACTTATCCCGGACATCCTTTCGGACGCCTTTAGCCGTAGCTAATCAATCATTTATCCCGGCCATCCTTTCGGACGCCAATAGCCGTAGCTAATCAATCACTTATCCCGAACATCCTTTCGGACGCCATTAGTCGTAGCTAATCAATCACTTATCTCGCCCATCCTTTCGGACGCCATTAGCTGTAGCTAATCAATCATTTATCCCGCCCATCCTTTCGGAAGCCATTAACCGTAGCTAATAAATCATTTATCCCGGTCATCCTTTCAGACGCCATTACCGTAGCTAATCAATCATTTATCCCGGCCATCCTTTCGGACGCCATTAGCCGTACCTAATCAATCATTTTCCACATTTATGCATTCATTAATTTAATATAAACTTCATCGTAATTATGGACTATTCAATTTAGAAAGTTTCTTACATGATATAAGGATGGAGGGTTATAATTCACTTACTTGCTCTACTTCGGGGTTGTTCTTGTCTGGTCGATGGTTCAATCCCGACTGCTCCGCCTGCGACATCGATGCCTAACTATTTGTATACTTCTATTTTTAATTTGATATTCATCAATATACTTATGTCAACAATTCCAGCTAAAACAAGCTTACAATTTTCATTAAAATTATCAACAATTTCTTTGCATGATCTCACAGATTTTCCAGCGCAATACACACATGAGATTTCAGCAACAATACCTATCAATTTTCATCCTAGGTCCACATTTTTCCATCCTAATTTATACATGAAAATTTCAGCATCATATTCATAAAGTTTTCATCATAACTCACACTTTCCAGCACAATTTATACATGAAAATTTCAGTATCATATTCATCAATTTTTCATCATAACCCCACATTTTCCTTGTTTCTCTTAATTCATTTTGTTTCTCTTAATTCATTTTGTTTTAACCTTCAAGAAGAACCATAAAAAAAAATCTCATGACACTTACCTATCTTATCTCACTGTTTTTTTTGAAAGCTTTGTAACTCTTCTTCCTCTTCTCTATTTCATTCACTATTTTTACAGGGTCCTCTCCTTTGTTTTTAGCTTAAGGTTTGGTTGAGAAAAGAAGGAAATGGGGAGGAAAAGAAGAGGTTGTGTTCGGCTGGAAAGAGGAAAAATTGGGTGAGAAGAGAAGAGATAGAGTTCGACTAGGTGGAGAAAAAATTGGGTGGAAAAGAGACCCCACAAGAAAAAGAATTTGGATGGAATTGGGTGGAAGAACAATGTGTGGTCGGCTTGGTGGAGAAAAATTGGGTGGAAAAGAGACCCCACAAGAAAAAGAATTTGGGTGGAATTGGGTGGAAGAACAATGTATGGTCGGCTAGGTGGAGAAAAATTGGGTGGAAAAGAGACCCCACACCCACTCACCTCCTTGTATTTTATATTCATAATATGGGGGGTTGTTTGGGGTTTGGGTTAACTATATATTAATCCTTGTTTTGTTCAATCTAAAACCGGTTTTGCTCTTCCTCTTCCCCCCCCCCTTTTTTCCTAAACAAAACGAATTTGTCTTCATTTCCCATTTATATATATATATATATATATATATATATATATTCTCGGGTGTTTACATTCTTCCCCTCTAAATATAAATTTCGTCCTCGAAATTTAAGGGATTTAATTTTCCATACCCGATATTTTGAATAATTTTGGGTACTTTTTCTTCATCTCATCCTCCCTCTCCCAAGTTTCCTCTCTAATTGAGCATTTCACCATAAGATTCAGATTATAGGGATCTTTTTGTTTCGCAACTCCTTTTCACCCTTATCTAATATCCTTGCGGGCCTCATTTCCAGCGCTAAGTTCTCATTGACTTCAACTAGAATCTGTGGTAGTATTCTGGCGATATCTACATCAGTCTTTCTTAATAAGGAAATATGAAACACATTATGGACCTTAGCTAGTTATGGAGGTAAGTCCACCTTGTAAGCTATTGGTCCCACTCGTTGTAGGATTTTGAAGGGTCCAATGAACCGAGGGGTTAATTTTCCTCTCAAACCAAATCATAATATGTTTTTCCATGGGGCTACTTTTAAGTACACTTGATCCCCTATACCGAACTCAGGGGTCTCCTCCTCACATCAGCATACTTCTATCTATCCTATGCGGCTTTGATGTGATCCCGGATAATTCTCACTTTGTCCATGGTTACTTGAACCAGCTCTGCACCATATAGCCTATAATCTCCAACTTCTTCCCAACATAAGGGTGTTCTGCACCTCCTACCGTACAAGGTCTCATATGGGGCCATCCCTATTGTGGCTTGGTAACTATTGTTATAGGTGAATTCTATTAATGCCAGGTGTTCCTCTCAGTTTCCCCCAAATTCTAGTACACAAGCTCGTAGTAGGTCTTCCAAGACTTGGATAACCCTTTCTGATTGTCCATCCGTTTGGGGGTGAAACGCAGTGCTCATATCCAATCTGGTCCCTAAAGCTTGCAGTATGTTGGGCCAAAGTCGAGAGGTGAATCTAAAATCTCAATCAAATATAATGGACACTGGAATCCCATGGAGTCGTACCACCTCATTTATGTAGATCTTGGCAAGCTTGTCCACCGAGTCAGTCATCTTTATAGGCAGGAATAGTGCGGACTTCGTCAACCGATCTACCACTACCCATATTGCGTCATTTCCTTTTCTCCCTTTAGGAAATCCCGATACAAAATCCATTGTTATCATCTCCCATATTCACTCTGGAATTTGTAGTGGTCCCGCAGGTATTTGGTGTTCAACCTTGACTTGTTGAAATATCCCACACTTTGACACGTACTCAGCTATTTCTCTTTTCATGTTCGGCCACTAGTAGAGAAGTTTCAGGTCCCGGTACATCTTAGTGCTGCCAGGATGTATGGAGAGCTTGGATTCATGTGCTTCTTGTAGAATCATCCGTTTGATTGTTTCATCATTAGGTACGTACAATCTTTGTCCCAACATTATGGACCCATCATTCGCTATCCTAAATTTCATTTCTACACCAGCCTCCACATTCCTCCTAATCTTGGATCCAACCTCGTCTTGAAGCTGAGATTGTAGTATTTGTTCCCGATACGTTGGTCGCACAAAAAAATGAGCTACTAACCCATGTCCGGCATTAGTGTTTAAATTTGCACCCATCTTTTTCAATTCCGCCAATTGTTGCTCCTTCTCTAATGTTAACCCTTCTAGGGTGGCTTTATTTTTTCGACTGAGGGCATCTGCCACCATGTTTGCCTTTCCCGGATGATATTCTATGGTGCAATTATAATCCTTAATGAGTTCCACCCACCTTCTCTGTCGCATGTTCAATTCTTTTTGCGATATTAGGTACTTTAGGCTCTTATGGTCGGTAAAAATTTGAATTCGAGATCCATACAAATAATGTCTCCATATCCTTAAAGCAAACACTACAGCAGCCAACTCCAGGTCGTGTACCGGGTAATTCACCTCATGAGTCTTTAACTGTCTTGATGCATAGGCGATCACCTTCCCATGTTGCATCGGGACACACCCCAAACCTTTTCCTGAAGCATCACTATAAACTACAAAAACTTATGTCCCAAAGGGAAGGTTTAACACTGGAGCAGTGGTGAGCCTTTTTTTCAATTCCTGGAAGCTCCTTTCACACTCCTCTGACTACATCCATTTCTTATTTTTCCGCGTCAACTGAGTCACAGGTGTCGCAATCAATGAAAAACCTTCGATAAACCTCCGATAGTATCCTGCAAGTCCTAAGAAGCTACGTATTTCGGTAACTGAAGTCGGTCTTTCCTATTTCAAGACTGCTTCCACTTTTGGGGGGTCCACAAAAACACCTTCTGCCGATATAACGTGTCCTAGAAACGTTACCCTCTTTAGCCAAAACTCACATTTACTCAGTTTTGCATATAACTGGTGTTCTCTCAAGATTTGCAAAACTTGTCTCAAGTGTACTTTGTGCTCCTCGAAGGACTTCGAGTATACCAATATGTCATCGATGAATACTACTACAAACTTATCAAGACAGGGTTGGAAAATCTGATTCATTAAATCCATGAAGAAAGCTGGAGTATTCGTCAATCCAAACGGTAACACCAAAAACTCATAGTGTCCATAACGAGTTCTAAATGCAGTCTTTGCTACATTTGCCCCTTTGATCTTCATCTGGTAGTACCCTGATCTCAGATCTATTTTTGAAAATACCATAGCTCCTTTAAATTGGTCAAACAAATCATCAATCTGGGGTAATGGATACTTGTTCTTCTTTGTTATTTTGTTCAACTGTCAATAATCAATACAGAGCCTATGGGATCCATCTTTCTTTCTCACAAATAGAACTGGCGCTCCCCAAGGAGAATTACTGGATCGTATGAATCATTTGTCTAATAATTCTTGAAGTTGGGTCTTTAGCTCGTTCAATTCTGTTGGGGTCATCCGGTAAGGTTGTTGCGATATGGGTGGAGCTCCAGGGATAGTGTCTATGGCCACTTCTACCTCCCGATCTAGAGGTAATCCCGGTAATTCTTAGGGAAATATATCCGGGAATTCCCTCACCACAACAATATCTTGCAAATTTGGGCCTTTATCATTGGAGTTTAAAACGTACGCGAGGTCTCCCACACACCCTTTTCTCAATAGTTTTTCAGCTGTTACTACTGATATTATTGCAGCCTGTTTGAACGTTCTTTCTCCCTCAAAAATCTTTTTCACTCCTTTTGGGGTTAGGAAGATAACAGTTTGAAACCACACACCTTGCTTTGTACGTAACAACGCGTATGGAAGATATTCTCTCTTTGTTGATGAGACTCATCGTCCTTGACTTGAACTTGAAGTGTGCGCCTTATAACCAAGGACCCCGCAACCGGTAATGTTAACTCATCCTCATCAATATCCCAAGGTTTGCCCGCCACACTAACCCCTCGGGGACAACATCACGATTAGGTTTAGGCTAAGGTTCAGAAGGAACAAACGATCTTGGCTGGACAATACTCTCTCTCTTCAGATTTGTTTTCCACGATGATGAAGAACCCGGATTAGATCTTGGTCGAACATGTCCCTTCCTGAGTTGTCTCTCCACCTTCGTAGCCATGTGAACCATGTCCTCTAGCTCTACATAATGTTGTAGCTCAACCACATTGACAATGTCACGATTAAACCTATTAAGAAATCTAGCCATGGTGGCTTCTCTATCCTCAACAACATTGGCACGTATCATTGCTATCTCCATCTCTTTGTGATATTCAAGTACTGTCTTATAACCTTGATTCAGACCTTGGAGCTTCAATGTCTCTATAATAGTGGTTTGGCACAAATCGTCTCCTCATTAACGCTTTCATCTCCCCCCAACTCTGAACGAGTCGCTCACCATTCCTCCTCCTACCGATCACAATTTGGTCCCACCAAATCATTGCATACGCTGTAAACTCAATCATCACCAATTTCATTTTTTTTTGTTCAGAATAGCTGTGACAATAAAAAAATCAATCTACTTTACTCCCACTCCAAATAAGTTAGGAATTTTCAGTTTGGTGTTGTCCCCATCCATATCTTCATAATTCCCTATGCCACGGAAATTCACATTCCTCCTAGCTCTGCTCGGTTCAGACCTGATTCCTTGGCCAACAAATGCAAAATCATAATCATCTTTGTCCATATCTACGTTTTCATCAACATACTCTTCAAAATCAGATCTATTATTCCGTACGGCCATACGACCCATATTTCCTCGGCGATTAGCCCCACTATTCTATTGCTTTATTGAATTCACCTCATCTTTCAGATATTTGTATGCCCTCGACATCAACTTAAGTTGTTGACCCATGACTCGTAATTGGAACGCCACGTCAACATTTTGTGTCCCTGATTCGTTGTTTTCAGACATCTTTTGAATTTGCAAAATTTGGTTAGAAGCAAAAAAAAAAATAGATATCCTCACAATTCTCGTGTATCACACATAAAAAAAAATCAAAAGTTTTTCACTCTAATAAGCTCACTACGCCTCTTACTGTCTTTTGGTTCTTTCAAAACTAAAATCAACAAATCAAAGTTAGTAGCCTTCACAACGCACTCTAATTATGATTTTCAGACTCAAGAAGCAATACAAATACTGAAAACAAAGCAAAACAAAACTACGATTACGATTTCACGAGTAACAATGCAAATTCGTACGAATTGTGGACAATACGAAGACACGAAATAAAACAAAAGCAAATACTAGAGAAAACAATTACTTGACTCCTAGATAGCTGAAAGCAGAACAAAAACAAAGAATTGGACAAAACTAAATAGTAAGGATCATGTTTTGAGACTTGAGAAGAATTTAACCTCTTACGCAATTTTTACATAATATAATTGAAACCAAGACCAACCAAATTCGAAACGACCTCAAAATCAATATTTAGTATTTTAATACTAAATAAAAAAAAAATAACACTCAATTTATAGGCATTTCTCGTACTTCTAGGTACACAAACCCTTATGTTATGAATTTGCGGCAGAAATGAACCTCCAATTGAAACCTCTAGTATATGATATTGAAATAAACCCCAATTTAATATCAACCCCAAGACACAGAATATAAAGTTTCAATTGATTCTAAGGTGTTTTTATATGGGTTCACTAAGGTAGTGTTTCTGCGGCAGAAATGAATATCGAAATAACCCCTCAAGAAATCAATATCAGAATAAGCCTAAATTTGAAATATGATATTATCTTAACCCCAATAGACGGAATATGAAATTTCAACCGATTCCGATGTGATTTGCTTATGTTTCTTAGAGTAGTGTTTTTTTGCGGTAAGATTTCAACTCATGCCTCTATCTCTCTTTCTTTTCTTTTCTTTTTTTTCTGTTTTTTTAATATACTGAAATGAAGAGACATAAAATGATGAAATATAACCTTTTTTTTAATATGACACTGACACAAAGAATAAGGAGATGAACACAAACACTAGAAAAACTTCAAGGAACACTAAAAAAAGGCACGAAAATAACACAATGATATGACCTTGTTTCAGAGCCTAGCTCTGATACCACCTGATGCGAACCTCGTGATCACGAGGTCACGCAACCCACAACCAAGAATGAGATATGATCCTGGAAAGCCGAAATAAGGTCTGATAGGAGTAACCTGTCCCAAGGCACCAACAATATTGGAATAAGTAGAATGATGTCATGAAGCCAGTTAATCTTCGATAAGTCGAATTTAGTTCGTTCAAGAACTAAAGAATGCAAAAATCACTCTCACACATAAACTGAAAAGTTCAGAATTAAGTTTCATCAATGGCTGCCGAAATTAGGTTTACATGCGTTTAAATAGTTCTTAAAAAGTAACCCTAATGGACCTCTTATATGGACTTAAATGAGGTCCACTGAAAACTGACCCAAAATCCTAAATTAAAAAGCTCATTACTTAATCCAAGCAAGCCTTGGATACCATCTGAAAACAAAGTCTTAATTAAGCCCAAACAAGCCTTGGGTTGTAGCTAACTAACTTAAATAAAGCCCATAAGGTTTATTTATTCTCTTCCATCCAGCCCATCAATCCCATGTTTCCATGTTGTAGTAGGATTCTTTTGGATCCTTATGTTGTCCTAACTTCATGACCCAAATAAGGTTGTATTGGACTCCTCCTGCACATGGATAAGATGTACTAAGGTCTCCTCTTGATACTCCAATGGTCCTTGCAATTCTGACCGGGTTGAAACCTTCAAGACCAATGCATTCATTGCCTCTTTCAACGCCTTTGTCCTAGACCGCGTGATTGGACCATTTGGAACATGTAATGGGTCTTTGCTGGTGTTTTTGGGTTGGTCCGCATCACTTTGTTTTTTAACCAAAGTTATATTTAATATAAAGATAAATTCTAATAAAAATTAAAAGTCAAAACTAAGAGTAAAGATACATAAATACAAACAAATTATTTAGAATTATACCAAAATTACTAAAAACATAAAGGGATCGAAACTAAATCAAGAAATAAAAGAATTATCTATATTTCCCTTACAACTCTTTTAATTTTTTTAATTTAATCCTTTTGTTTAAATTATTTATATATTTTGTTTTTATTTCGGCCCATATACTTTTAATTCTTTATTTTAATTCCTTTATTTTTTAGATATATTTCTAAATAGTCTATATTTTTCTCTATGTTTATATATATACGCTCTTAATTTTTATTTTTAATTCTAATTATTTGCTCTTTTGTTTAGGTTGTATTTCTTAGAAAAATTAAAATCTTAGATTTTAGGTTGTTTTGGTTAAAAAATTACTTTTTCAATATTTTTTTTATTTTTATGTATAATATTTCATATCTAATATTTTGTAAAAAAAAGGGACAACACTTAAACAAAATAGATAGACAAATTTGCCCAAATTATCTACAATAAAAAAATATACAAGTCACTCCCATTGTGTTTCAATTACAATGTTCTTTTTAAACAAAAAAATTATAACAAATTTAATCTATTGTAATTTTACTGATTAAATATTAAAATAACCAATTATAATACATACAAAATCAATAATTTTTTTATATAAAAAATCTCTACGCTGACAAGTAACATCGTGTTTACTAGCGTGGATCCAATGAGGTATACAGAAGTATCGTACTTGCTAATGGATTTTGGACCGGGCCCGATAAGAAATAAACCGACCTCCATTCCTCGCTCGTATAAAAAATCATTATTCTTCGAAGTCGAAACAGAAACGTTTTGCAGAAACTAGCCAAGCTAGGGTTTCCAGCCTCCATCTAAAAAAATGGAGGCAGACGCAGCAGAAATCACAGATGTTTTAACCACAAAGAAACCAAAACACAAAGGAAAACATGATAAACCAAAACCATGGGATGAAGACCCTCATATTGACCGTTGGAATATTGAAAAATTTGACCCGTCTTGGAATGAAGGTGGAATGCTCGATGTCAGCTCTTTCTCTACTCTCTTCCCAAAATATCGTGGTAAGTTATGTTCCTCTACTTAAACCCCAACTAAATTCAATTTACGCTAAATTGATTTCATAATTTAATTGGCAGAGAAATATTTGACGGACGCATGGCCGATGGTGAAATCCGCGTTGAAAGAGTTTGGCATTGATTGCGAACTTAATAAGGTTAAGTTTTTTTCTCTCTATTTTCTTGCATTATGGTTTTGTTGAGATTTATTTTGTTCTTTAATTTTTTTACGTTTTATTGTTTGTTTGCGGATAGAATGAGGGGTCAATGACGGTTAAAACTACGATAAAGACTAGGGATCCTTATATTATTGTTAAAGCTAGGGATCTTATTAAACTTTTGTCGAGAAGTGTTCCTGCTCCTCAGGTAAGATGAGCTACTTTTTGTTTAGTTTTGCAGTATAGTTATCTATAGCTGTGATTGTGATGTCCTTTGTTGTTTTGAAGGCTTTTCTTAGTGCAAATGGTGGATTTAAATGGCTTGAACTATCTGCGTTTGAATGTTTGTATCAAAACTAAGCAATATAATCAGATGTGTTTTGCTCTATGAAGATATATGAACAATTTTTGAGTTTCTGAATCGTGTATAGACTTTGAAATCAATTACTGTTGCCCATCTGGATAAGCTAGGCTTATAAGCTCAAAGCACCAAAAAAAGTTTTTTTCTTTGAATTTGGGTATTGTCCTCATTGATTTTATTTTTATGTTTATTTCTGTTTAGTTTAGTTAGCATAAAAGAACAGAAAGGTTTAATGTTTCTGGTTCACATCCAACCAATTTTTTTTCTTACAGTATAGTATTTGTGCTCCTGCTGATGTCTCCTATACTGACTATATAGTACATGTGGGATGGGTTACTAAAAACACATAGACTAGACTAGTGTTTAGGGGGTTAGGATGAATCTATATGATACATATTTCTCATTGGTGATAGTTTTATGTTGGTTTTGTAACGGTGATTGTTTTAATTTTTTATTTTACAGGCAGTCAAAATCTTGAATGATGATATGAGCTGTGACATCATCAAGATAGGCAACATGATTCATAATAAGGTAGGTGCTTAAATTATTTCATATAATTGATAACATGTAATTATCATATGTGCTGTATGGTACATGTTAAGTGGCTTAAGCTGTGTATCATGCTATGGTAATTATATTTTTTTATAAAATCTTAAAAGAAGAAAGAACATGGAAAAACAAATTCAGCTTCTATTATTATTCACAGGAACGATTTGTTAAAAGGAGACAAAACCTTGTGGGACCAAATTCATCAACCTTAAAGGTGTGTTGTTTATTTGTTGTAGAAATATTTTACAAGTTCCCAACCCTCTTCCCCTGAAAATAAAAAAAACAGTAAAAGGTGGATCTTTTATTCACTGACTTGTCATCATTTTACATTGGTGCAGGCACTAGAACTATTGACAGGGTGCTATATTCTAGTTCAGGTGATCATAATTGCTTGTAATTTGATTGCCAAATAATTTTTTTTCCTGTTATCAAAGAAGTGTAGCACCATGAATGGAATTATTTATGTTTTTCTTCTGATTGATTAGGGAAACACTGTTGCTGCTATGGGCTCATTTAAAGGTTTAAAACAAGTCAGGAGAATTGTTGAAGACTGCATACAAAATAAAATGCATCCTGTATACCATATAAAGGTAAAGACAACTTGCATTGCATGCTATATAATATTGTTGTTCTTTGCATTATTTCTTTTTAGCATAGATGTTTTCTCTTGTACACTTGTTTGCATAGAGTTTTTCACCTGAAAAATCAATCAACATGCTCTCCATTGATAACCTTTATTCATCTCCTTATGATGTGTAGATTCTTATGATGAAGAAAGAACTTGAAAAAGATCCAGCTCTTAAAAATGAGAACTGGGACAGATTCCTTCCTAAATATAAGAAGTATGCACCTTCATAATGATATTTTCCATTCTCAATTATTTAATCACTCATACCTTCTACTTCTTCTGTATCATCTTTATTTTTGTTGCTGAATTACATGGATAATTTCAGGAAGACTGTGAAACAAAAGAAGGTTAAGAGTAAAAAGAAGAAACAAGATACACCATTCCCTCCTCCTCAACAACCTAGCATGGTGAGACCACTGCTTTGTCCTCCAATATATTTTTGCATTGCTTTGTCTTCCAATATGTTTTTGCATGCATGGTTTATTTATTTTCAAAGAAACGAATAGATTTTACTGAATAGAAAACATAAACAGGCATAGATACCAACAAACTTCTCGTTTTCCTTCTCCTTTCCTATTTTATTTTCTAAGGCTTTCCTTTCAAAAAATTCCTTTTTGTTTTTGGTTTTTATGTTGTAAATTGCTATCTCGCCCAAGGACCACTGGACATCTTTTCTTTTGTGCTGACTCAGTATTGGCATCGCCTCAATACTTATCTTATATTAGTAATTGTAACCATGCAAGGAATGCTGATTACATGAGGTAGTCATTTGCCTTGTTACTGCAATGTTATGGAGTCAATTTCCTTGTCAATGCTTTTCTCTCACTCTATCAAATTAGCCTTTTGTTTTCTTCTCCTTTTCAACTTTTTATTCCTGCAATTGTGTTTTGTGGGAGATTAAATAAATTTTTTTGCCACTAGGTTGTTTAATTCTTTGTTGGGGAATATAGTTTGGTGAGTCAAGCCACCAGTTCTTTTACTATTCTAGTAGTCGAGTTTGACAATTAAAATTGCTGGAAGGTGTCATGTTTTGAATTTGGTTGCATTAATGCATGTTGTTAATACCTGAAGCTTAGTATCTGACTTTTAGTTAGTCCTTGTCAGAATAACTAATACCTATTTGGTATGCTATGTAATGGGGTACCTGCAGGAAGATGTACAACTGGAGACTGGAGAATACTTTTTAAGTGACAAGAAGAAACAAGCAAAGAAGTGGCATGAAAAACAAGAGAAGCAATTAGAAAAAACAGCTGAAAACAAAAGAAAACGAGAGGCTGCTTTTGTTCCTCCCAAGGTTCGTTTCTGAAGCTCTCTGCGTGTTATACACATCTGATAAGCATCTTATCTTCTTTTCTTTTCTTCTCTCTATACTTTGTATAACCTTCATGGAATGTGTTTGACAATCACAGGAGCTCATAAAGCAGGATCCTAGCGCATATGCTGATGATAACAAAGATGTGGCTGCCATGGCCATTTCACTAAAGGTAATTTGTCATCATAAAATGTCAATTTCACCATAATGCCATATGCTCTGCGTACAGAAATACAGGAGGATTTGTATTGCAATCATCATGCTCTGATTTTTAGTGCCTAGGCATATTTCAGTTACATTATGATGTTATTTCACAATGCCATGGTTATAATTTTTGATAAAGTGTTGAATTTGGCTGTTCTGCAGAGAAAGGCAAAGGAGTTTGGGAAGCAGAAGTCTTTTGATAATGTCAATCCAGAAGATTATATTGCTTCATCGGGAGAACAACCCCATAAAAAGAAATCGAATCGTAATTAGTCAACAAGTTAACAGTATGGCATGACACTGCTGTTTTTGATATCTTGAAGCTGCATGCCATGTTTCTCTTATGTTATGAACAGTGGTATTGTCAATAGAACAATGCATGTGTAGGGAACAAATGTACTCTTCATCCTGAAAGGGGTAACTTTGGTTGAAATAGAAGTCCGATGATTTGTTGTGAACACAAGGAAGATACTGCTGCAAAGATTACAAGAGCTTCTTAGTGTCTGTTTGACAGTATTTCAGGTGTTTGAAAAAAAATATTTTTGATTTTGATTTTTTTTTGTTTTAAATTGATTTTTAGTGCTTTTAGATATTTTGATGTGCAATGGTTTTTCTTAAATATTTTTTTGTTGTATTTCTAAAAGAAAAATGTTTTTATAAACAACTTGAAGAAACAATTTTTAAGCTGATGGTTCATGAGTATTTGAGAGCCGAAATGACTTTAAACTGATGATTCATGAGTATTTGAGAATCGAATTGTAGGCAGTTCTCCAGAGTTCTCCGAATGCCTCTTCAATTTTGTTTCACTGATTATTGGCATTCTAAGAGCTAAGTCCAATGGTAGGAGGTAATTTTAAGAGTCAAATGGTAGAAATGACTCTTTGAATAGTGTGTAAATAGCTTTTGAGATAATGTGGTTTCTAATAGTAAGAGTTATTTTTAAGAGCTATTTTTTTTTAATTTTGTTTTAAATAAAATTCAATTATTTTATATATAGTGTAATTATACAATTTATTATATAACTAATAGGAGTAAGTTATACAATTAAATAATTGTTTTTGAAAAATCCTCCAACAATAAAATTATTATTATTTTAATTATATTTAAATTAAATAAATAAATTTAAATATAATTAAAAGACCTGCAATATTTGAAATTTAAGCTAACTAATTGATTAAAATACAATCCATTATAAATAATTAAATTAAATTAATTAAAAATTAATACCCTTATTTTTCTATGCTAAACTATTATTATAATAATTATTATATAATTATTATTATAATATGATAATTAATAATATTAATTAATTATTATTATTATTAACAATAATTAATTATTATTATTATTATTATTATATAATAATTATTATTATAATAAATACCCACCCCCTGTCCGTTCCCTATTAAAACTAAAAAAACCCTACCCCATTCCCCCATTCCATTCTCATTTTTCTCCATCTTCTCCACTTGGCCGCCGCCCTTCTCCCTCTGTCCACTCCTCTCTATTTTGAGCCAATTTAAACATCTCTCCAGGCACCTGATAACCTGAATAACACCACGAGACATGAAGTTGTCTTAAGTAGAAAGGGCTCCATAAATAGCAATCCATAATATAAAAGAGAACCGCACGATGACATTTTTAGGTCAGACAAATGAATTTTCAAATACTACAAATAAAGAATATACCTCTAGGAGCATCTTTTCGAAATACAATGTCATCCGTAAGGGAAAAAGCTAGGGGTCCATCAAATAAGCTAATGCGAACCTCGTGGTCACGCAACCCACAACCAAGAATGAGATAAGATCCCGGAAAGCCAAAATAAGATCTGATAGTAGTGTGACACAATGGAGACCTGCCCCAAGGTACCGACACTATTGGAATGAGTAGAATGACGTCACGAAGTCAGTTAATCTTCGATAAGTCGGATTCAGTTCGTTCAAGAACTAAAGAATGCAAGAATCACTCTCACATATAAACTGAAAAGTTTAGAATTAAGTTTCATCAATGGCTGCCGAAATTAGAGTTACATGAGTTTAAATAGTTCTTAAAAAGTAACCCTAATGGACCTCTTATGTGGACTTAAATGAGGTCCACTGAAAACTGACCCAAAATCCTAAATTAAAAAGCCCATTACTTAATCCAAGCTAGTCATGGATACCATCTGAAAACAAAGTCCTAGTTAAGCCCAAACAAGACTTGGGCTGTAGCTAACTAACTTAAATAAAGCCCATAAGGTTTATTTGTTCTCTTCCATCCAGCCCATCAATCCCATGTTGTAGTAGGATTCTTTTGGATCCTTTTGTTGTCCTTACTTCATGACCCAAATAAGGTTGTATTGGACCCCTCCTGCACATGGATAAGATTCACTAAGGTCTCCTCTTGATACTCCAATGGCCCTTGCAATTCTGACCGGGTTGAAACCTTCAAGACCAATGCATTCATTGGCTCTTTCAATGCCTTTGTCCAAGACCGCGTGATTGGACCGTTTGGAACATGTAATGGGTCCTTGCTGGTGTTTATGTGCTGGCCCGCATCATCCCCTCTCTCCACGAAAGGATTCGACCTCGAATCAATATCTGCGTCAAACAATGTAAGATCAGCAACATTAAAGAAAGCACTAGCACTATACTCACCTGGAAGATCAATTTTGTATGCGTTGTCATTTATCCTCTCCAAAACCTGAAATGGACCATCACCACGAGGTTGTAACTTTGATTTTCTTTGTTTAGGAAACCATTCCTTCTGCACGTGCACCCAAACCTAATCTCCGGGTTGGAAAACAACCAATTTACGTCCCTTATTTGTTTTAGAAGCTTAAAGTTTGTTCTTTTTCTCTATATGCAGTTGAACTCCTTCATGGAGTTGTCTCACCATCTTTGCCTTCTTTTCACCATCTAAACTTACCATTTCTTCACAAGGTAAATGAATTAAGTCCATAGGAGTTTGTGGATTAAAACCATAAGCAATCTCAAAAGGAGAAAAACTAGTGGTCGAATGCACAGTTCTATTATAAGCAAACTCAATAAAAGGCAAACATTCTTTCCAACTTTTCAAATTCTTTTGTATTACAACACGCAAAAGTTGAGATAATGTTTTATTGACTACCTCAGTTTGCCCATCTGTTTGAGGATGACATGTTGTCGAAAATAAAAGTTTGGTTCCCAACTTTCCCCATAAGGTCTTCCAAAAGTAACTAAGGAATTTAACATCATGATCTGACACAATACTCTTAGGAATGCCATGCAAACGTACAATCTCCCTAAAGAACAAGTCTGCAATATGAGATGCATCATCTGTTTTATGGCATGCAATGAAATGCTCCATTTTAGAAAACCTATCAATCACAACAAAAATAAAGTCTCTACCTTTCTTTGACCTGGGTAAACCTAAAACAAAGTCCATAGAGATATCTACCCAAGGTTCAGTAGGCACAGGTAATGGTGTATAGAGACCATGTGGTTGTACTCTAGATTTTGCCTTTTGACAAGCGATGTATTGTTCACAAATTCGTTGCACATCTCTTTTTATTTTTGGCCAATAGAAATGCTCATGCAATACATCCAAGGTTTTCACAACCCCAAAGTGACCCATTAAACCACCCCCATGTGCTTCACGAACAAGTAATTCACGCAAAGAACTAGCATGAACACACATTTTATTCTCTTTGAACAAATAACCATCCATCAAATAAAACTTACCGAAAGCTGAATTTCCATATGCATTATAAATCTCAGCAAAGTCAGAATCATTACCATACAATTCCTTCACATATTCAAAGCCTAGCAATCTAGTATTCATGGTGTGTAAAAGAACATACCTACGCGAAAGTTCATCGACTACGATGTTCTCTTTCCCTTGCTTATATTTGATCACGTAAGGAAAAATTTCAATGAATTCAACCCATTTTGCATGTCTCCTATTCAACTTACCTTGTCCTTTCAGATGTTTCAAGGACTCATGATCTGAATGGATTACAAACTCTTTTGGCCACAAGTAATGCTGTCATGTTTCGAGTGCTCTTACCAAGGCATAGAGTTTTTTGTCGTAAGTGGGATAGTTTAAGGTCGCTCCACTTAACTTCTCACTAAAATACGTAATAGGTCTCCGATCTTATATCAAAACAACACCTATTTCCATTCCAGACGCATCACACTCTATTTCAAATTCTTTTGTAAAGTCAAGTAAAGACAAAACAGAGGCAGAACATAATTTGTCTTTCAAAAGAACAAAAACCAATTCTTCTTCCTCCCCCCATTTAAACCCAACTGACTTTTTAACAACTTCATTCAAGGGTGCAGCTATTGTACTGAAATCTTTCACAAAACATTGTAAAAACTATCTAACCCATGAAAACTCCTTACCTCACTTACCGATTTGGGTGTAGGCCACTCCCGGATGGCCTTAACTTTCTCCTCGTCCATCTCGATACCCTGTGCAGTTACAACATAGCCAAGAAACATAATTTTTTCCAAGTAGAAGGCACACCTTTGAAGATTAGCATATAATTTCTCACTACGCAACACACTAAGTACATTACGCAAATGATCAAAATGCTATGTTAAGTTCTTGCTATAGATCAAAATGTCATCAAAATACACAACCACAAACTTACCTATAAATGCACGCAACACATGATTCATTAAAGGCATAAACGTATTTGGTGCATTTGTAAGTCCAAACGCCATTACTAACCATTTGTATAAACCATACTTAGTCTTAAATGCAGTTTTCCACTCATCACCCTCTTTCATTCTAATCTAATGGTACCCACTTTTCAAGTCAATTTTAGAGAAAATGCAACATCTATGTAACTCATCTAACATGTCATCAAGCCTAGGAATAGGGTGTCTATATTTTACCGTTATGTTGTTGATGGCTCGGCAATCAACACACATCCTTCATGTTCCATCCTTCTTAGGCACAAGTAGCACCGGTACAGCACATGGGCTCATACTCTCACGAATGTAGCCCTTTTCCATCATCTCATCAACTTGCCTTTGAAGCTCTTTCGTCTCCCCGGGATTTCTTCTATATGCTGGCCGGTTAGGAATTGAAGCTTCGGGTACGAAATCAATTTGATGTTGTATCCCTTGCAATGAAGGTAATCCGCTTAGAGTATTGTCAGGAAACACATCATCAAACTCCTGCAACAAAGAAATAGCAACACTAGGCACAATATGATCAAGATCATTAGTATTAAAGTAAGCCTCTTTGTACACAAGTAAAATCATTGGTTTGTTAGCGAAATATGCAGATCTGACCTCACCCTCTCTAGCATAAAAATTAGGTTGTTTCTCTAGTTTTTCCACACATTTCTCATTACTCTTCCTGACTTTCTCCTCTCCTCTTGTCTTACCTCCACTCTCAGCCAGATTTGGGTGTTATTGAGGAGTGGTCGAATGGTCTGATTTGTTAGGAGTGTGGGACAAATATTTGTTTGTGTTTGGATGGGTGGCTGAAGGGGTAGTAGAGGTTTGGGTTCTGGCCGAATCTGATGGTTTTCTCTCCCCATGTTCCTCACCTTGATTTTCTCTCCCCATCGTCTCATGCTCTCTTTTTAGCTTTATTTAATCACCATACAACCTGTTTGGGTGTAAGAGGTACAAGAGTGATGGTTTTACCATCTTTTACAATGATATACCTATTCTTAACCCCATCATGAACTGCTTTCCTATCATATTGTCATGGCCTCCTCAACAAGATGTGACTTGCTTGCATTGGTACCACATCACACAGAACTTCATCAACATATTTTCCAATCGAAAATGGGACCACATCCTGCTTAGTCACTTTCACTTCACCACTATCTTCAACCATTGCAATCTATATGGTTTTGCATGCTTAACAGTACTCAAATTCAGTTTACTAACAAGGGTGGTACTACAAACATTAACACAGCTTCCACTATCAATAATTAAACCACACACCTTGCTTTGTACGTAACAGCGTGTATGGAAGATATTCTCTCTTTGTTGACGAGACTCATCGTTCTTGACTTGAACCTGAAGTGTGCGACTTATAACCAAGGACCCCGCAACCGGTAATGCTAACTCATCCTCATCAATATCCTCCAATGGTGGCATGCCTTCGCAATCAGATCGTTCACTTTCAGATTCCATATCACCCTCATCTCTAATCATCATGATTCTCTTGTTTGGACACTCTAAAGCATAATGTCTATGCTCTTGACACCTAAAACATTTAATATCACGAGTACGTTTAGACTGAGTTTCAGATTTACCTTTGGCACCGGTAGGGATAGACTGAGTTTCAGATTTACCTTTGGCACCGGTAGGGACATCAACCTTTGCCGTTGTTCGTTCAGTTTTAGAAGGAACAAACGATAATCATGTAAATTTTTTATTTGAATACATTTTTGTTTTTATTTCTTCTCCCTAACTACAAAGACATTTTTTTGGATGATTGTTGTACTTTCATGGTGTTCATGGCAATTATGTACTATTATTTGTTTAATAATTTTTTTTTTATCAAATTTGAAAAATTAAAAACATCCTTATTTTTTTCAATTTGTACGCCTAAACTTTTAATCCTAAACTTTTTAATCCTAAACTTTTAACATCAAACCAAACTCATCATTATTCCTATGTTCTGCTTCTTTCACACAAATAGGACTGAAAAATAGCTTACCTTAAAAAAGAATATTGGATGACAGCCCAGAAAACAAGGAAACGGGTTTATTGGAGGGGGGAACCCCATCATCCCAAGAGTGTCAAACAATTTGAATGAACACGTTAGTGTAAGCGCAATTCAATTGATAGGAAACCTTAATGAAACAAATTCAAATCTGCAATCTGTCGTTCTGCACATATGCTGGCAAAACGGTAAAACTCCTACAAGAACCCTCATATTGCTATAACCATTAAATACCAAGTCAACACAATGCCAAAAAATATATAAATGATTCCTATCTGATCTCTTCAAAATCTTTATGAACTATGATTGCATACAGTGTCTTAGTCGGTGGAAAAGGTAAATCATATTCAAGATCGATTTCCCTGGAATGAAGTCTTGACTTCCACCAAACTCAGATAAAAATTAGGCTTCATGACGAAGCAAACAGGGAATATGACCATTTTACAGGTATATAACTCAAACAGAAACATCATATATCATATGGGATCGATATTATTTAAACCCAACCAGCAAAAAAAAAAATGAACATAAAATCTAGAGTGAATTGGGCAAAAAAGGGTGAGATAAACAATATTTCAAGGTAAGACTTTCATGATCATCGGAAAATGTTTTAGCAAGACTGACAGCTAAATGAGTCTTTAATTAGTCAGTCTAAAGCACCTATGACGGCATCAACAACCTCTTGAGTAGTGCTGGTTCCGCCTAGATCTTTTGTCCGGTAGTGACTCTCTGAAATTACCCATTTGACTGCGGTTTCTAATCGATCAGCAAAAGAAGGGAACTGGAGATGTCTTAGCATCATAGCAGAAGAGAGAAGCAGTGCCACTGGATTTGCTGTCTTCTGTTCCAATAGTTTATCATTACCTACATTTCCTGCTGAAGCACCTTGCTCAAAAATAGCATGATCAGCCCCAACATTGCCTGCAATAACCATTTGCTTTCTTAGCATTCCCAGTGATTCTGAATGAAAAAGACAAATTTGGGCAAGTCGACAATTTGTTGGAGTGTATTCGTCCTTCAAAATGCATCCCAACGGAATTGATATTTTTACAATGCATCTGCAACCATTTTTGTCTAATGGACCCCACTTACCAAACTATTGCCAGTTGTTTCTTAACCATAACCATATATTCAATCAACAATGAGTTGTGCACCAGATTATTATTACAACGTGAAAGGACTATTGATGTGTGGACATTTAATTCTATGTCAAAGACAAGATTTCCAAGGACTGGGAAACAACAAACGTATTCAACCAGGAGATCTAGGCATATTAGCAGACCAGGTAGGGAATCATCTTAGCATTGGAAACATCAGCTATCAGACACTTTTCATTTTGATATCAGATTCTCTGGCATTAATTATCTCCAAGATGGGCCACGAATTGCAGTCCTGAATTCCCAATAGACTAAATCTCTCGGTGCCATTAGAGATGAATCATTGATTTTATAATCAGAAGAATAGAAGTGTTATGTAGACTAATTGATGGGTGTGTAGGAAATGGAATGAAAATTAGGGAATCCAAAAGACATTTTAATTTCTATATTATGTTTAGATTATTAATAAGGAATCAAAATGGATTTTAAGTTATTTAATGTCTGGTTTAAAAAGAATAATTGTTAAATAAATAATTCCATCAAAGGTAATGATATTAAAAATGATACAAGTGATAGTTGTGGTGGTGGACAACGATTTGGTTGTGTAAAATAATAATAATAATAATAATAATAAAATGACATTGGATGATAAACAGACAGACAACGTAAATCCTAAGCAAGACGACTTGATAAGTGCGAACCTTAAAAATTAAATTTTAACACAAATATATTTTTATGCAAAGACTAAATAAATTAAAAGAAATTAGAGAAAATTTAATATAGAAGGGTGAAATTAAGAAATAAAAGAGTAAGATGTAAGTACTGGAAGAAAGGGGGGTAAAAGGGTCAAAAGGAGAAGAACTAACCCTTCTAGGCCAAAGTATGAATTATGAAAAACAATTGCACTATAAAACCCCCTTTTCTCCTCCTCCATAGGGACAATAGCAACAAAGGAATAGGAAATGGGGATCTCTTCATCTTTTCTATGGAAAATTGAGAGAAAAATCACCAAACTTAAAAGGAGATTTCTTAGGGTCTAGACCAAAGATCAAGAGAAACATAAGAGGGCAAAGGAATAGAGGACAAACTAAGAGAAGAAATCTGTAATTCTCTTGGGGAGGATCGCGGCAGCTAAGGAAGGAAGGAAGAAGATTGAGAAATTTGATTTCTTGATTAACTCTTAGGGCTTAGTTGACATTGGATAAGGTATTCCAACCTCTCCAAGTGAGTATTTTGAAACTTATTGTAGATGAGAAAATTAATTGTAATGAGTTAGGGTTCATGAGTTGAATTTACAGGTTTTGAAAAGTTGTCATGGAAAGATGGAATGGGTTAGTGTAGGTTAGAATAACTTCAAATCATGAAAATAGGTGTGGAGTAGGGTGGGAGGTGAAATGAAGTTGTTTAAATCATTTACAATCTCATAAGCCAAACTGAGCAGTTTCATTCCCAGAATTCCAGAGGGGTTTTGAGGAAGAAAATAATAAAATTTGGCATAGAGTCCTTCATAGAAGTTGTAGGCAAGGATGCCATCTTTCCAACGGGACCAACCTTGCTTGATTTGGAGTCCTAAAACTTCAGATATGATGTAAGAACCGAGAGGAGGTTGGAGGATTACCCTACTGGAAAGTTTTCATATGTTGCAGTAACATGAGGTTCGGAGAAACTTAAGGCTAGAACTGGATTTTCTGCCCTCCAACAAAATCATGGATTGGTATCTTAACTTTCAAAAGAGATAAGCCTCACATAAATCTGAATTACAAACTTTAGTTGTGAATGAAAACGCAAACAGTGCTCATGAAAGGAATAACTAAATTGATTAGTATGACTAACTCCCGGATTAGTTAAGGAATATATCGAATGCAAGTATTTGAATAATAAGAAATTATAAAGATGGACTTGAATGAACCAATCAAAAAGAAATAATGTTTTGATAAGAATTTGAAATGAAACGATGATTTTGAGTTGAATCGAGAATGTTAACAATAAATCTTTGAGTGACATAGGGAACATTGCAAAGGGAGGATCTGGGATACTTCTCATGCACAATCTTAAGTAGGTATTCCATACCTTACGAAGGGTTTATTTACAACATGTAATTTTATTGTATTGATTTTAAATTGTGGATGTAAAAAAGGGATGCCTATGTGTTGATAAAGAAAGAAGGAAAGACTATAAATTGTACGTTAGGTGATATTATTGACAACCATGGTGGGTTGACCGTTGCAAATGATATCCGAGAAGGATAACAGAATGTTGGCTTCTGTATAAGAATGTCAGATTGAATTAGAAACCATGTTGGGTTGACGAAGTTAATGGTATCCAAATGGGAAGACTACAATAATGGTTATCATGCTGAAATGTTAGATGGATTTGGCAACCCAAAAGGGTTAGCCGAAGTGAATGATATTCGTGAGAGAATGCCAAATTGTGATTCATGGATAAAGAATATTAAAAACAATTATTTGTTTTTATGAATGTTGTGAATTAATTATATTGTTAATCTTATAAAATGAATTTGATTTTTATTACAAGTCATTCTTAGACACATCGGGAGTAGCCCTAGTTATCATGTTATATTTTGTGTATCTGGGGACGGAGTTATAAACTTAATCATGTAATCTTTTGAGAATTAATTTATGTAATTTAATATTTTGTGATGTATGTTAAATGTACGAAGACTCAAATAATTATTTGAAAATTGTAATCATGTTATAGTATATGTTGTTAACTATATCTATTTAAGGTTAATGACTAATTGTATGTTAAGAACCCATGCTTAACTAGTAATCAAAATACTTAATTAATTATTGAAAGTATTTCTTTCTAGAATGTGGTATATAGATTTTCAATAAGTCTTTTGTTTGATTAATGAATACCTTGTGATCAATATGAGATGGATGAATGGTAATGAAAGAATGAATGTTGGGCGGGGGTTGATATTCATTATGATTGGATTGAATGTGACATGGAAGAGAGTATGACCCTTTGCGAATTGAATTATAAGAAGCGATAATTGTTGCATTGACATGATAACAACTCTTGGGATGCCGAATATATAAAAGAGACTGTTGAAATTTCAGCAGTCATATATAAAAAATATTTCCCTTAATTTCATATCATGAATATTGTTGAGAATCAAAAAACGGATTAAAAATCCAGGACATTACAAGTGGTGGTGATAATAGTATAGTAATTGCAGTAAAATATGTTGAAAAATTAATACCACCACAATAAGAGGTGGTGTATAAGAGAATGGTGGTGGTAGTGGTTGTTAAAAATATTAGTGGTGGAATAATAATCACAATAACAATAATTTTTTTTGCAAAAAAAAATAATCATCACAACTGGTTGAGATGGTTGTGGTTAGCGGTGGCAATAGTGATGGTGGCAGAAGCAATTGAAATACAATAAAATGAAATAATATATTTTTTTTAGAAAGAATTTTCAATTCTTATTCTTTGTTTTTATTCTCATTCGTCCAAGGAACCACAACTATGTTTATTTTTCACTCTCACTCTTCATTCTCATTCCTTTCAACCAAACACCTATAAAGTAGTAATAAGACTTTCATTTCAATTCTCATCATTCCATTCTTTGAACAACACCCAAGTGATTTAAAAATATAGAAATAAACTAAACTTCACCAACAAGGAATTATTTACAAAACAAAGAGCACCTAAAATCATGATTGTCAAATATGTTGTCCTAGTTAAGTTCCTCTATCAACTAATTTTGCATAGCATGTAATGTTAAGGAGCTTAAAGTATTCTATATGAATGAGCTCATTACCTTAAAGTAGACATTAGACTAGGAAAAAACTATGATAACCAATTCTTTCCTGATTACCTACTTGTGTTTTTTCTATCATTGATATTCCAACAGCACATAAGAATACAGTAAACCAAGAAATTGTGAAGCAAACAATATCCATAAATTACCTCCTGGCATGACTCCAGTGCCACCAGCAATACCTGCAGCGGTATTTGCAATGAGATTGCCATAAAGATTAGGTGTCACCTGCAAATGGTAAAACCAATGATATTAGCCAAAGAAGGTGCTTTGTTACCTTTCTCCACATTACTAATTCAGAAAGGGAAAGGGAAGCTGAAAAATATTGAGATTTGAGCCAACAGAGCTTCATAAACCACTATTGATTATAGTCAAAATTTAAAATCTTAAGTCAACAAAGAACAATTTCTAAGAGAATTATTAATTCAAAGCAAAACAGCTTACTAATAACTATAAGATTTAATAAAAGAAAATGAAGATAGATTAGAACAGAGTCAACCAGATCTCAAATAATAAGTCAACAGAGGCCATGCAGCTAATGCAATAGTATCAACAGCAATTGCTTAAATTTTTCAGAAATAGCTGCACAAGTAAAATAATTTACAAAATTTTCTGGTGCTTATTCCGTACCATGACGTCAAATTGCTCAGGCTTTGAGACAAGTTGCATGCAACAATTGTCCACAATAATTTCATTGTATTTGATCCCGGGATATTTTGTAGCAACCTCCCTACAAGATTCCAGGAACAAACCATCTGCAAGCTTCATAATGTTTGCTTTGTGCACAGCAGTCACTTTCTTCCGGTTATTCAGGTAAGCATACTCAAAAGCATATTTTGCAATGCGCTCTGAGCAGAACTTTGTTATCACCTATTAAATTAGTTAGAATGAGATACAAAAATAATTCCCAAAAATAGAAAATCATACAAGGTAATGGAAAAACTAGTTCTGTCAATACTCGCACAAATTCATGTCTTTTTTCACTTATTTATTTCAAACCTACTTCCAAGTTTCTGACCACAAAGCACAATGCTACAAAACATAAAGACATGAATTTGTCCAATGATAATTGGGTGGGATTATTTATAGTTCTTCCCTTCGCATTCATGAATGTGGAAAAAAGAATGTTACACGAGCTGCATCAATACTTCCACAGTGAATCATAGTGCAGAGAATATGTTTTTCAAGTTTGAAAGTCTTAAATATTACAAAAGCAAATTCCCAATTCGAGAACACAAACCAACAAAACCTTTACCTATACTTAGTGAACATTAAAATTAAAATATTCACTAATTAAATATGAAGACTCAACAGCTAAATCTTTATTACACCCACTTTACTGTGCATCTAGGATTCATATTTCAACATTAATACCAAAGATATTTCTGAATTTAACCATAGTCACTTAACTATAATAAATTCAAACAAAATATCAACAGTTTCATTTCCAAAACAAATTAAACAAAATAAAATCTGAGCAAAAGACATAACAGAGACTAAAATCTGAGTAAAAGACATAACAGAGACTAAAATCTGAGCAAAAGGTTTTTAAAGATTTTTAAAGATAATCTCCTAAACTCTTCATGATTCAGTCATAATAATCACATTAACAGTAACGCATATTCAATCATAATTAACTACCAATTTCATTCATCTTTCAAAACTCACGCCCAAATTCCGTATTTCCCAGAATTTAACCATGACCGGGTTAACAAACAACATATTCAATAACAATTAACATCTATTTCATCAGAGTTTCAATTTTCAACAACCCTATCATTTCAAAAGTTATGTGGGACCCACAAACACACTAAAATCAATCAAGACAAAACAAAACAACAATAAGAATTCCATATTTCTGAAATTCAAAGGTTTAACCACAATCACATTAACAACAACAGCAATATATTTAATCATAACCAGCACAAAATCATCAAAATGTTTCAATCCCATCATTTCACACTCTAAGTGAGACCCCGCTAACACACTAAAGTGCAAGCAAATACACATCAAACAACAAATCAATAATAATAATAATACCTTTCTAAAATTCTAAAGTTTTAACCATAGTCACAAATATATTTATATCCAAATACCTTAAGACTCTCAACAACACCAGAAACCACTTCATGCTCCAGACCCGCATACTCTCCCTCCGTATTCTCCCTAATAACAACAATGTCAACATTCTCATGTCGCGTAGGCAATCCTTGCAGATTAAAACAATTCACAAGCGACGCATACAGATCCAACTCCTTCCTCAATTGCACATTCAATGAGCTAACTCCTCCTCCCATAGGCGTCGCCAACCCTCCTTTCAAGCATACTTTGTTTTTCTTTATCGATTCTATCACTTCTGACGGTACTCTCATCATGTCCCCATGGATATCGTATTTCTCGAAATACACCGGTGCGTGCATTGCTTCCATGACCTGTTCGACGGCGTTGGTTACTAGAGGGCCGATTCCGTCGCCGGGAATCAAGGTTACAGGTCGCGGTGCGCCGTCACCTGGGCGTGGCATGTAGGTTACGGATCGGCGGAGGGTCGGGGTGGAGGAGGAGGTTAGCAGGTGTTTTAGGACGGGCATGGAGCGCCTAGCCATCGGGTCGGGTGGGGTCGGGAGAATAGAGGTTTTTGGTTTTGATTGATTTATGAGGAGTAAGATGATCGAGGGAATCGAATTAAAGAGGAAGGAGGACGGAGCTATGAGTGACTTCCTAATTGGAATTTTGTTTTAATTATGGGTATAAATTAAATTAACGGTTGACCAGGATTTTTTATTTCTAGGACTAAAATAAATGGTTGAAACTTCAGGGTAAATTTTTAGGGTTTTTTTTTTTAACGAATTCGAGGTTCGTAATCTTCATACTCCAGATTCTCCTCCACATTCGCACGAATATTGTCTGCATTATTCATGCACATGTTGTCAGCATTGTTAGACTCCAGTCTTGCTCCCCGAGTTCCCCTGCGTGTAGTCTAATTGAAGGGATCATGTTCGTCCCTTGTATGACGCTCTTCCATTGCATCCAGTCGACGAATGACTTGTGCCAGAACAGTGGCAATTTGATCCAATTGATGGTGTATAGGTGGGTGGTCTGACTCTCGAGTGTGGGGATTTGGAATGTTTGGATTCTGTTGGATTAAGTGGAGTGGTTTGGTTCTTGATTTGCAGGGTGCGGGTTGTTTGGGTTATGGCTGATTGGACTTGGATGGGTTGGGGTTTGGCTGGTTCGGTTTTGAGCAGTAGCTATTGCGTAAGAAGTTCCACTTCTTGTTACTGGCATGGATGAAAGTGCTCTGATACAAATTGGTGCCGTGAATTAAAAATTCAGAATCTCACTAATAGTGTAATTCAGGCTTGTGCAAAATCACTTTGCAAACTATTAGAATCTCTCCAAAAAGAACAAACTGAATTTTTTATTCAATGGAAATTACTGCATATCTCTTACAATCATTCCCTTAAATAGATGCAACACTCACAATGACTAA